>JAHWFP010160494.1:0-27170 GCA_023313725.1 Lithobius niger | reverse complement strand
TTCACGGATATGTGTTTTAATGCTAAGGTGTGACGTCGAGCCAACATGTCTAGTTATTTGAGATTAAAAAAAAATTTATTTGAAAATTTTATTTGTGAATTATGACGTAAATTCCTGAACTCAAACTTCCGGTTTAAACTTCCTGTCTGCGAAAGTCTCACGTACGCGAGGACGTCCCCATATCCAGTCCTAGTCACCGACATTAGTGTTTAAGGTAAAACCGTATTTTTTCTACTTTGTTAGTTTAAATAAGATGTAGCGTATAAAATGCGCTATTCGCTTGAGTCTCGTAGGTTTTTAAGTGTGTTTAGAAGGTGTCAGTAGGCTAGTTTTCGTACCGTCGGAACGAAAGGTTGTTGGAGGGTTCGGCTTGGACTATTCATTCGTGGGTGGGGGTAGAGAGGGGGCTATCATCGTACGCGAGGTTTTTTTTTTTTTTCGTGTTAGTGCGTAAAATGTCGCCAGGTTATAAATGTGCTGTTCGCTTGAGTATCGTATGTTGTTAGGTGTATTTAGGTGTGTTTACAAGTGTCGGTAGCCTAGTTTTAGTACTGTCGGAGTGAAAGGTTGGAGGATTGGACCATTCCTGCACGGGTGGGATCCTAGCATAGTAGCCTACGTGAGGTTTTTTTTTTCGTGTTAGTACGATAAATGTCGCAGGTTGCAAATGTGCTTATTTATGTTGGTTGAATTTGTTTTGTGTACGGTAGTTTTGCAAAGTATGTCACGTGGTAGAGCAGTGGTTGTGTGGAGCGCGTAAAAAGTGTTAGATTATCAAAAAAAAAGTGTGGGTTATCGAAAAAGTGTGGGTTATCAAAATAAACCCACGGTCACGTGTGTGGGTTTTCAGATTAACCGTTTATAACGGCTACACTTTTAGCATTGGGATGTGTTGGCGTGACGTCACCGCCGTGCATTAAGTATAGTTATGTAGCCTAGTAGCAATAGTAGCTATGTAGTTTGAGCTATATTATGTATAGTTACGTAGCAATAGTAGCTATGTAGTTTGAGCTATATTAAGTATAGCCTACTTGTATTTTCTTTCGGTTTTGGAGAGCCTGGCCCCTATTGGCTTTGTGCTCGGTAATAAAGTCGAACTAGACTGGTACAAGGTTTTTTTTTTGTTTTTTTTTATAAAAACAAAATTCTCAGGCTATACAACAACAACAAAAAATGTTTTGGATTAGTTCATAAGTTTAGTTGAAGCATCACTGCTTTGTTTCGAGTTTCACATTCAGGATACAGTTATAACTAACCGTGAGTTATGAACTCAATAAGAATGGGTTAAATTAATTTTTTTAAAGTTAAAGGTACATATCGCCTGCCTTACAACATCCACGCGCAGATCGCCATCTCTGCATGTCATCATCGCACCGTTTCGCGAGACTCTGTGTAGTAATACTAGGCCAACTAAGATAGTAGCTGCGTTCCTCTCAGTTGGCCTTAAGCGTAGTAGACGAAACAGCATGGGTCGTCGCAAACCGGAATGATTTTCATAAACATCGCACTTTATAATTCTGTTAGGCTAGTATCTTACGATTTTTCTTCGGCGATCTATTGGCATGAATAATTTTAATTATTACCGCATTAGTCTTTTAGATTTTTGATCTCATGGTAATTATAGGCAAACGATTACAAATTAGTACATGCACACACACACACACACACAGATGAAACGTCAAGGTTATTGTAAACGCGCAAAGGATCATTTATTCGCAGGATGCTAATAAATATAGTTCCCAATATTCAACAATCTCCATTTTAAAACGAATTTTTAGCAAGGAATAGAATAACGGTAAATAAATAGAACTTTGGGGCCGAACTTGATGTGGAGGATCGAGAAAAATGCGCTGGGAGGAATGTACCTTTAAACAATTATTTTCAGTGTTGAAAACTGACAACTGTAAAACACACTACGCACTGATCAAGAAAATACACAGGAGGAATGTGAATTTATTTCGGGGAGCCTGGACCCTGATTCATACGCTCCCCACATACACACGAGGACCTTTACTTCAAAGCATACAATATTGGTTTCATTGTTGAAGATTAACGTTTGAAAAAAGAAAGGAAAGTACAGCCAAACAATGATTAAGTGGCCATCTTGGGAGGCAATCTATGACTCCACCAAGGTGACCACGTAGGCGCCAATTGCGATTTATTTTTCGTCCGTTTTTAAATATTTTAAGTAACTCATATCCGCGAGAAATAGGCTAACTGGCGGTGATTGCCTTTTGCGTGAAACGGGGCAGTCCAGTATTGAGGGGGGAGGGGAAATCACACGAGCGGGATATCACAAGACCCCCGAGACTGTCCCTTTTCGAGCAAATGAGCTAATATCGCCGAGTAATCAGTTCAGTTCGGTAAACTGTTTGGTATGTTGGTCATTTTGGGGCTGACAGGCTTGCTTAAAATTGTTGGTGATGTGTGTGAATTTTTTGCCTACGCCTATTACTCACGGATCTGTGTTTTAATGGTATTGTGCGACGTCAAGCTAACATATCGACTTATTTGAGTTTATAAAAAATAATTTGTAAATTTTGTATGTTAATAATGAATGGACACTTCCGGTTTAGAAACTTCCTGTCTAGGAAAGTAAGAGCCACAGAAATGGGCCCTTTTTTTTCTGTCCTCGTTTCCGAATTTCGTGCTTTTTTTTTTTTTTTTACTTTTTAATAGTTTAAAATAGATTAGAGTATAAAATGCGCTATGGGTTTGAGTCGTAAGTTTTAGGTGTTTTGTAAAGTATCGGTAGCTTATCTTCATACCGTCACGACAAAAGGTAACCGGGTTAGGGCGCGTTTATGCAACAAGTCATTTCTCGCTCGCTGAATGCTATTTGCTAGTCAACCGTTATTTATTTATATTTAGTTTCCCGTTGCTACTAAATGAATACGGTAGTAGATAATAAATTGTATATATTATAATAACAACACGGATAAAGAACAAAGTGCTACAGTAATTAAAAAAAATTATTACAAGATTGTTGTCATTTCACGCTATTTCCAAAATTTGCTATCTCCCTCAAAGTACATCTTCTAGCAATGATCAAACGTCGGTAGAATAAATAGCTCCTCGCAGCGAGAATTCAAAATCCAACATGGCGTCCATTTCGTGGCTATCGGATCGAAGACAAACCATCGAATGCCAGCATTCAAAAAAACAGTCCGTCGTCTTGTACTGCAGTAAAAACTGTTTTCTTGTTGTTATAAATCGACGCTCAAATGTTGCAAGCATCGTACGCCGTGGCACGAGGAGAAGATTTGCGGCTGCGCCGTTGCCATGGGTCGCTAATACGCACAGACAACTCGAAATCCGCATACTCAGGTAAAGGCGAGAAGCAGCCATCAGATTTAGTATTGATCAAATAAAAGCTAGTGAGCGAGAAAACTGTCGTTGCACAAACGAGCCCTTAGTCTTAGCTTGTGCAGTCAATTTAGTATGCGACATGTGTTTTTATTTTCGTGTTGGTACGAAAAATGTCACCAGTCGCAAATGTGCCCTATTTACACTGGTTTTGCAATGGGATGTGCTTGTTGAATTTGTGTTGTGTAGTTACGAAACGTCGGTCATTGTCACGTGGTGAGTTGTCACATAGTGGCGTAGGGGGCGTGTAAAAAGGCCCCGTAAAAAGTGTTCCATTATCAAAGAATTGTGGGTTATTAAACCTAACCGACGGTGACGTGTGTAGGTTTTCAAATTAACCGCATAACGACTACACTTTTAGCATGATGATGTGTTACCATGATGTCACCATCGTGCCTTAGCCATGAATAATGACAAGATAGCATGCTTCGAAATGTAACCACCGCACATTTTCTCCTTAGTCGTAATGTTTTCGTAGTTTTCGATTTTAAAAATTCATTGCATTTCATTTTCCAGCAAAAATTATCTCAAAGACACTGAGCTTTAATTGTGCACAACGATTTATTGCCAAAGAGAGACATCAAAGAAAAATACTATGATTTAACAATGAATTTTTAATTACCGCTGCTTCAAAAAATAATGTCTTTTAATGGTATTATACAAACCAAACCTTAAAAAAAGAACTACTTTAAAAATTCCATTTTGACGTCCTTCCGCCCGCACACACGAGGCCGTAAAACACTCGCAATTACCGTCCTTCGAGCGAAAATGTCAACAAAAGACGAGCAACTTTGCAAATTTTTCAACTTCATTACCAGTAACTCTTGAAGAAAAGTGACAAAAAAATCGGCTTGTTAATTTACGTTCCAATAAACAGTCCCAAATGAAACGGCGCTTCCTTCATGATGGCCGCCGTTTTGTTCTCATAATCACTGCCGCTAGCGGGCGCTGCTAACAATGACGTAATCACGCGAGACAACACAAGCGGAAAAAGGGAACGGGTAGAGAGAGAGAGGGGTTTCGTGAGCTGGAAGCTAAAGGGCTGAACAAGCGCACGCACTACAGCCGAGCTTGTAGCTGGCGAAGGGGTTCATTATCTTCATAGAAACGACTGATTACTGCCTTTTAAAGCATCAATCCACGGTTAATTATCGGAAAGAACGAATCCACATTTCACCAGTCCCTCGGCGATAGGTAGCTGAATCGGCAGCGTCGCATCGCACGATGGGAAATCGCACGGACTATATTTAGAACAGCTGGCGAGCCAAGTGCTTGTCGATACCGAGTGTATGTGCTTGGAATACACACACATTTTTAACAGGCAGGCACCAGCTTTTAATGTCGATACACTGCCTGCCATGGGACGGAAACCACTTGACTTTCCCTAATGGATTTCTCGGTGCATTTGGGTGCATTAAAAAAAAAACGTAAAAAAAAAAATGTAACCGGCCGACGGCATAACCTACCTGGTTACCTATTAGTTGAGGCAACACAACATCACGACGGTAACAAACTGAAGTAGCGACAAGGCCAATCACCAAAGAAGCCTTTTTATGCAGCTATAAATGCTCACATCAAGTACAGATTTTTTTTAAAACTTGGACAGGCACAGACGAACGGAGCATGCGCGGCTACGCCTTGTTTCCAAAGTCATCCTTTGTTGATGAAGCTGCCTATCGATCGCCTTCTTTCCCCAATGATAACCAATTTTACGACGCATATGTGTACACATGCTTCCTCAATCACGAAGCGTCCCATTACGATGTCACTGCAATTCACTTCGTAGCCTGGGGTCTAATGTGGCGCCATCTTACGAGATGCGTCCATGTTAAGAGCCGTTTTATTTCCCGCTATAATGCTATTATGCTCTGCAAAACGATAAGGGTTTAAAATATGACTGTCGCCACAACAGCCTAAAGCAAGACAGCGCAGAACATTCATTAACTCTAAAATGAAAACTGTACAGTCCCTTGGCCACAGCCCATCTTTTGCAAGTGTGTTTTGGGGGCTGGTTGTTCATGCGTTGTTTATAGATGAGCCATTTCACGGGGTTCCATTTTATAGGGTTGTTGTAAACCCAGCTCGCAGGAACCCGCTACGAAAAAAGTACAATGTCCTATTTTTTAAGAAGAGACACCATGAGTTCCATTCAGCTCTTAATTCAGTATACAAGATTTAACAGCATTTCTTATAGAGTTCCATTTACATTTACATTAACATTAAGGACACTTTGAATCATGGCTCTGTCTTTTGGTATGCTGATGACATCATTTAATATAATATAATATAATATAATATAATATAATATAATATAATATAACAGCTTTATTACCAAAAACAAATGGTAAAAGGGATAAAACATTACCCTCTAACACCAGCCCCTACAAATTTTAAACAATATTTTCAAATTCTAGACCCATTGGGCTGCGTCATCGAAATGTTAGTGATTAAAAATTTAAGTACAGATAAAAGATCAAATAAGATCAAAAACACTTTACGAACATGGAAAGATCAACTTTTTTGAGACCCAGTTTGAACTGATGAAGACTATGCGACATCACCAACTCGGACGCCAAGGAATTCCATGGCTGTACTACACGGTTTGAGAAGAAGAACTTTGTACAGTCTCTTTTCATTTTTGCGACTGTTAGTTTAAATGGGTGTCCTCTGGTATATGCATTACCTCGGACACAGAAAAAGTTTGTTGGGTCTGCATCAACTAGTCCGTGTAGAATGGAGAAAGTTAGACATAGATCTGCTTGTAATCGACGCAGTTCCAAAGAGGCTAACCTCAAACGTTTTAACCGCTGTTTGTATGGAACATTATAAAAACCAAGAAGAAATTTAGTAAACGTTCTTTGGACCGACTCAACCACTTTAATGTCTTTCACTTAGTGTGGAGACCAGACTTGACTGGCATATTCGACAATAGGTCGAACGTAAACATTAAATGCCCTTACCAATGTATGGATATCTCTAGACACAAAACAGCGTCTAATCATATGACCAATTCGCTTAGCCCTAAAGGCAATCTGACAGCATTGTTTTGAAAACTTGAGATCAGATGTTAGGTAAATACCAAGATCCTTTATCTCGTGTGTGGACTCCAGCAGCAGATTATCAAGAGTATACGAAGAGGTTCTGTGTATGTTTCCTAATGGGAAAGTAAGACATTTTTTAGCGTTTATTGGTAGTTGCCACTGTGATGACCAACTGCATAGATAAAGGCCAATTGAAGAGAGCAATAATCTTCAGTGGTTTTTACGTTGTTATAAAGCTTTACATCATCTGCAAATTTTGGCATTCTGACTGTACCACTTCCAACCTGTAAATCGGAGACAAATAGGACAAATAATAGCGGACCTAAAACTGAGCCTTGTGGAACACCGCTGGTGACTGGCGTAATGTCAGAAAATGAGCCACTAATATATACTGCTTGAGATCTAAGACTCAAAAAATCTTTAATCCATCGATAAACTCTCCCATCAATGCCTAAGTTATTTAGTTTTTTGAAGTAGTTTTGAATGTACAACCGAGTCGAACGCCTTTGCAATATCAATACAAATAACGTCCACCGGAATAGCACTTTCAATGGATTTTGTCCAGTCATTTATGCAATTTGTACAAATGATTCAGAATTGCGTCACGGATGATTCTCTCTAGAATCCTACACGGAACACATGTAAGGGAAATTGGGCGATAGTTAGCAAGTTCAGCTGCATTGCCCTTTTTGAAAATTTTGGTAGCATGCCCGAGGTGAATGATGATTTCAGGAGTAAGTACAATGGTTCACTTAGCTCCGAAGCAAGGGTTTTGTAGAAATTTGCTGAAAAGCCATCAGGGCAAATTGCTGAACTACTTTTAAGTTTTCTTAATTTAGTTTCAATACTCTGGGCTGTAAAATCAGGAGGCTCACATTTTGGTTTGTTTGAAGATGATGAACAATTATCTAGTTCAAACTCCAGTGGAGTCGGGGTATTGTTATCGAATACAAAATTTTTACAGAAAGTGTAGTTAAAGGCATTTGCTTTGTCTTGGTCATTCGTTAGTAATTTATTATTGAAATGAATGGGAGGAATTTTTCTACAGATTTGCGTTTGTCTTTTGACATGCTTAAAAAGGTCACTCATAGTTCCCTCCTGAATAATTTTACGCTCAGAATTTATCGCATTTGTTTTACACAAGGTCTTTAATTGTTTTCTACAATTATCATACAAACTCATGTTTGTATCAGTTCTGTTTATTTCAGCCGTTTCCAAAGCCTTCTTTAATATGCTGTCAGTTTTCTAATTTCTTTCGGTATTTTCAAAGTTCCATTCTTATTTTTGAGCACATATTCAGTTGATTTTTGGACTAGTTCGGAGAGTATACAGTTAAATATATATTCCATTTTCTTTCCACAGTTTGTGATTCTTTTAAGTATAACTTCCATTGAATTGTATTCAAATTTATTCGTAGTAAATTAAAGTTTATTCTTTTAAAATAATTTATTTCTTCTTTATTTACTCCCTTACAAATACTATGAATTGAGAAAATTACGGTTTCATGATCACTCGTGCTGAAATGTGCTGTCACATCTACATCAAAAATTAACCGATCGTTATCCACCAGAAGAAGATCAAGAATATTTTCACCTCTAGTTGGTATATAATAATAAAGGTTTAAAACACCAAAATGATAAGTGTTTTGGGAAACGGAAGGGCAGAAGCGACACTTACCCTGGTCCAATATAAAAAAAGGAAGAAATTTTCTCTTTATTTTGCTCTCACATTTTCCTCACCTAGCTATTTTCGCGGGTGGAGGGGGGGGGGGGGTTGGGAGAAATCGGGTCTCTTAAGGAAGGGCCGCAGATCTACCTCCTCAAGCCGATGTCGGAACGAGCCCACGGAAGGAGTTGATACCATAGTCTCCGGTAGATAGTTCCAAGGCTCGATTACCCTCACTGCAAAGAAGGATCTGCCTATCTCTAACCGGCCAGGGTGTTTGATCAGATTGAAACAGTGGCCACGAGTGCACGTGTTCGTTAACAAATTAAAAAGTGCGATGCCACGTGGAAGAAAACCACGAACCATTTAAAAGGTCGGGATCAAATCTGCTTTCAGGCGACGGAGCTCGAGCAAATCAAGTCGGACCTTACCTAGACGTGAAGCATAAGGAAGGTGGGAAAGGCCCGGCAGGGTTTTGGTAAATCTCCGCTGGACAGACTCCACGTGGTCAATGTCACGGAGGATGTTAAGGGGGCCAGACCTGTCAAGCATACTCAAGCAGTGGGCGTACCTTGAACGCCCAAACCTTTATCTTTGAGTCCCCAGAAGTGAACCCACGTTGATGAAGTGTAAGCGATTGAAGGCGGTATTTACAATCCTATCGCAGTGGTCGGATGATTTAAGGTTAGATGAAAACCAAACTCCATGAGTTGTTACCGTGATCTCATTTGGTAAGGCATGATGTTTTTACGTGTGCTGCATGGTGAGACTGAGTTTTATTACCAATATAGAAAGATACACATTTTTGGCTGGAGATTGGAAGTTGCCAATCATTTGACCAACACTCAACGCTCTAATGAACCTAGTTTTCGTTTAGAACAGAAGCAAACCGATAAGGACCATTGGCGAATTTGCTTTGCTTACAGATTTTGAAGCTACAGGAAAGATCATTATAGTGTCCGCAGCCTATCTTGAGTTCGCCCCCACAATGAACACAGATAATCGATTGTATGATTTTTGTAGCAGAGTGCCTTGCTGATATCCAAAAAGTTTCAAAAACAATGGTGGCCGCCGATTAAAACAACCCTTTCCAGAAAGACGTAGCCGATCATAAAATACCTGCTGGACTCAAGATACGCTACACACACTTTAAGATACATGATAAAAAGATATAATATCAATACAGGAGAATGTTGAGGAAATGCAGGCAAACTTCAGGAGGATGAAGACAATATTAACGATTGGTTTGTCCAAAATGAAGTATTTATTAGCGAATCCAAGACATATTTTGATCTCTGTTTTAAGTCCACATCGCAAATCATAATCGGACTTTTGATATTTTCATTCATGATGAACACTGTAATCGTACAAATTGTATTACCACTTGCATAAAACTGACCAGTCAGTGAAGTGAAATATTTGGGCTTTACTCTGGATAGTAAATGGAATTACAGCAAACATATTACCACTATCATTATTAAACTAAGGCAAATAATGCAAAGTCTTTATAAAATTAAGAATGTTCTTAGTAAAACGAACGAATTAAAAGTTTACTACGCATGGATTGAATCTGTTCTGATATGGTATTGAAGTCTATGGTTTCGCATCAAGCTCTGCATTATCGAAACTTCAAAAAGCACAAAATAAAATCATTAAAATACTAATGAATTATTCTGAAATATGAAAATATTAGAGATTACTCAACTGGAAGACTATGCTGTGACCCTCAACAACTTCTATAGCCATAAATTTAAAACTTACGATGATTCTAAAGCCCTATACATTGGGAAAAGCACTTACTGGTACACAGTACCATTTGCAAAAAAAAATGTGTACGGAGAATGTAATGGAGAACATATTTTACCAACACTTTTTAACACTGAACATTTACTTAATCGTTATAAATTAAGGGAATTAATTCCCTGCACGATGTAGGGTTAGAATGGAATGTCATCCAGGGGTCACAACGGTCATAATTACAACTCTTTCGCACCAACAGACAACTTTTATAGCATGCCACACCAGCAGAAGTTGAAGAAAACAACGCGAGCAATCACAGCCCAGTGGTGGACGCCAAGTGAACGTCAGATGGAATCCCGCGACCTACTAGGTACATATAAGATAAAAAAAACTTTTTAAAAATTAAAAAGTCGTCAGTTGATGCAAAACAGGTAATTACGTACAGCGTAGGTCCGACAATTCTGGTGCGATTTTCATTCAGCTTTTTGTAGTGGCAGTATCTCTCTATTCCCTAAAAACTTTTAATTTACCCTAATGGTGTGTGACGTATATTTATCAAGTTAACAAAGCGGAATGACCTTGATGAAATTTGTCAAGGTCATCCATGTGTTGTCAAGGCCATCCCCTCCCCCCCCTCCCTTGTCCTCATCACATCACCCAAGTCTCATAACAAGTCGAACAGGAGTACTTTAAATTTAGCCATCAAACTTAACTGACCACCCAGTTCTGTTTCACATTATGTTAGCACGAAAATGACTGTATGACGCCGCGTTGCCTTCCAGTACGAGTGCAAAAATACACAAATATCCCACTCGTACACTCTAACACTAACTGTGTCGAGTCTACAAGTGTGATATCCACATGTTTTTGCACTCGTAGTGCAAGGAAACGTGTCATCTTACAGTCAGTTGCCTGCAAACATAATGTGAAACAGACTATAGTGAATTCCACTCGCAGTGATTGCAATCACCTTCTCTCAGGGCTTCGTTTCGACCGGAGTCTAATTCTGATTCCATTTGCACGAGCAACCTTCAATCCTAAGACTAATTCTTCTCCTTTCCGGGCACAATATTCATTTTCTTAATGCCAACACTTCCCCATGTTGTTAATATTCCATCTTATGGGGTGTAAGAAGATTCCGAGTCTTGTAACAATTTCCGCAAACTGATCGATTTTAAAAACTTAACGTTCGCCATTACGATACTCAAAGTCCTTCTCTTCTTCCTAATTTTTTTTTTTAATTAATCCTCCGGAGCCGAGCTGCCATGCCCAAGAAGACGTGCTAAAAATAGCTTTTTCATCGTATTGGAAGAACCAACCAACACCACGTGCGTAACGGGCATGAGTTATTAATTTTGAAAGTGGATACGAAAATGAATTTAACAAGATTTCCGTTCCCGTGTCTTTCCAATGAACAGACTTATTACTATGGTAATTTCTTGAATCCATTAAAGTCAGCACGAAGAGACTGAAACTGAAAATAATTACTTGCACCAGTCATTACATACGTACGAATAACCACTAGTCTTTAAAATTACAAGGAACGTCGATTTCATCGTTCTTTGGGATAGACCAAAAAAAAAAAATTAATATTAGAATATTAATGATCATTAAATTAAACAACTTCAAAAATATGTCTACCGATTGTTTACGGGGATCGCTTCGTTTTGCCATCTACACCATTTTTTTTTGTTTTGTTTACTTTTAACATCACTTTTCAAGAACAGATATTCTTAAGGGATTACAGCGCAGATACTAAAAACTGGCCGTGTAAACTTGATGAAACTCGGTGAGAGGATAGCCCTCGTCCGTAAACAGCTTTTCAGTAAATAATGTTCCCAAGAGTGCGTTCTAAAAGTCAGGAAAAACCCACAAGATATACAAAAAATTAAAAATAAAGAAAGAAAAGCATTAGGGGTGTAGAAGTAGAACTATGTCCAGGATACAGCTGTGAGGGTTCACAGCGCTTCCCCAGACCCGTAGCTGTCAAGAGTCCTACATCCCTATGCACACAAAGTGCGGCTTGCTCTTTTCTAGGAAGTTACGAGCCGCTATCATTAATTGACTGGTTAAATAGGACGGAAAGCTGACGGCTCAACAAGAGTCTAGTAAATACAGATGTAAACCTATTTACGTTGCCTTTTGGACTTATATGTCAGACTGCCTGAGTGGGAATTGAAATCACGACCCTTGAAACCAAAGGCCGAGGTCCTATCGCTCAGCCAAACTGACACGGCCTGAAGTATCGACTGAAGGGCTTTTCCAAACATCTTCTTAGTAACATGCTTTCAAATATGAAGGCGTCAAATCTTAAAAGTCTGAGTTTTTATGAAACTGACGAACACGTTTAGCTCCACATTCATTTTTCTAATTTCCAACCATCCAAATATAATTCGCACACGTTTGCGTCAATGAGTCGTAAGAATTTTCATTTTGTTAGAAGGTGAAACTACCGTGGACTATACTTTAAATCGAGATTTCAGTTGAATGAATTAAAACTTAGTGAAATAAACGAAGAATTTATTGTCCTTGAAATACTTTAGGTTTCACAAGAATTTAAACTTTCAAACACAAATCAAAATTGGAGTTATGTCATGATGCCTGTCCTATGAAGAAGTGAAGCACCAGACAAACGCGATTTTGTTTTATACCGAAAGGTTTTTCTAGCAGCAACAGTTTCTGTTGGTTCCTGTTCCAGCTTCTGAGATCGTCCAGAATCTTGTGGAAATAGGAAGTCGACTTCTGCACATGTATGGAGTGGAATCAACTTTCTGCTAAACCATGCACAATGGCTTTTTGCTGTGACGTCACCATGAGTTAGCCAATGACGAACGAGAACAACGGCTGTTTGGCCTTCTGATTGGACTAGCCCAGTCACGTGATGTGCACGTTACAGCAAACAGCCATGGCGCGTGGTAAGTAGTGTGTCACATCACACATCAACAAACATCACAAATAATCCAAATGTGACTGATGTCTAAACATCAATCTGGAGTATACTGACCAAGTTCTTCTCGTTTCAGTCAGGTAAGTAAAGCTATCTAGTCAGTTAAAACATGTAAATGATTAGTTAACCCACTAGAGTGACGGAGCTTGCCAGTCCTCGATTTGCCTGTTGGCCTTGGGCAGAGCTTACCTCCTGGCGCCGTTACACGATGGGCCTTGGTTCGTTGGGACATGGGACCCTCATATTATCATCCCCATCGTCCTGGCGTTTATCAACTTGACCCCTTAGGCTTGTCTTGCGTCTGATGTCCTTGTGCCCTCAGTCACATTTACTGCTAGCACTCCCCGCTGCACTGGGCCCCTGGGGGCGATCAGTGGAATATTGTGGCCTCTTTCTTTATATAAGAATTTGCTATGCAATATATTGCCATGTTAAATATTGTATATAAAATTGTGTGAAAGGCTTTCCACGCATGCGTGAACCTAAATTCTCGAGCTAGGCTTTCCTTTGGTTCCTCTTTTCTCTCTTCTCTACTTTTGCTCGACCAACGCGGACCGATTTAGGGTCTGCTCTTCTGGCCTTATGCAGGTCGGGCCTATTCAAAATTAGGACTACTTTACTGAAGGAAAGTCTAAAAGGTTTTTAGGCGAACGTTCAATAACATCCACCACCGAAATGCTGTAAGTCGTGGCAAGCCTTCTTACTTCCTTCATCCAACCATGCCATACAAATAAACTCCAGATGCAACTGATTTCCAGCCGGGACGTATTTATTTCCGTTTTAACCAAATTTAACCAGAAGTGCGACGCCATTCGACCATAAATCACAAATCCAACTTCCTAGTCGCACTATTTGGTGCATTCGGCCTAAGAACTCGGTAAGCATAAGTAGAAGTCTTTTTTTATATCATTTAGAGAAAATTTGTCCGGCAATTTTTTAGTTTAAAAAACCGTAAGACTATTTTCAAAACGCCAAAATGGCGCTTAGTGTTCTAAACTCCACCATTTATTAGTGTCACTTTTAGTTTGATTTCCGAGTGAAACTTACTTTAAGCTTTAAGCAAACATTAATGCCTAGCATTTAGCATAATTGCTTTTTAAGGTCTTCAAGGCTTTTAAGGTCTTTAAAAAAAAACTCGCCTTTTATTTTGAATTAGGGACGTGTTTTTTCTACTCCCTTTAGGGTCTTTAAAACCTACCCCTAAATTTGCTTGCACCATAGCCAGACGCTATTTGTGTTTAATTTAAACTGTTTTTTTTAACAGTTTATTTTTAAGTGTTTTTGTATAAACCTGGGAAGGCTTTTAAGTCACTTACGTTGTATTCAAATATTTTACGGTTTTGCACAAAAGCTTTCAGCATGTCGCAACATTAACTAACATTAGCTGTTAACCGCAGTTAATTGCTTGTGAAGTTTAAAAACAGTTATTTTAAGTCTTAGCTTGTGTTTAAGACCAGAAATTAACTTGTTTCAGCGTGTACTTTGTAATTAAAGCCGTTAGCAAATAACTATACGGATTTTAATATTTAAATGCTTTAGTTTTAAGGCAGAATAAATATAGAGCTTTAACTTAGGTTAATTGCTTTTAAAGTTCGAGACCTTTAAAACTCGATTTTTTTTATTTCATATTAGGTAGCTTAGTTTATATTTCTAAACCGCTCTTAATCCCTGAAATAAATTTAAGTTCAAGTGTACTATAACCTTTATTTACATCAAATAAATACGCACTTAAGCCTGACGCTAGTCGTGTTTCGTGTTTAGGCTTTTTTTTTATTGTAGCCTACTTGAGTCCTCTGCTCAATAAGCCTTAATTTGGCACTGTTAAAAGTCTGATACAATCCACAATGAGTGATAGGTCAAATAAATCGATTTTTGAAAGTTGTCATGGGTACAATTTACGTAGCACTGCACGAGATAGTGCTCAGATTACTCAGGCCACTAGGATGTTGGATGCACAAAATCTTCCACTCTACCCTCTGATGAGTCATCCTCTGAACGGCTTGATCATGAAGCTTTAATGGAAGGACTTAGGCGTCATGATACGACATCAACTTGGATAATGGAAAATCTTCCTTCAAGTGGGCATGATGCCTTACGTAGATCGTCTTCTGTTGCTGAAGCTGCAATTAGTAACCAACCCAAATCACAAAAACTGGTAAAGGCAGCAACAATTGCTAGAGGTTACTCGGCGTCAACCTCACCATGCGATCAAGTTACCTTGGGACGTTTAAGGAACTTTAAACCATCTGCTAGTACTCCAGTCTACACGGCTCAAGACGAAAGAGACCTACCGAGCCAAGCCAGGCCAAGTCAATTACCATTTTTGCCAATTCGATCATCAGTTGATGCCATTCTGCTTGCCAGAGGCCGTTTAGGAAATGACTTTACCACTCCACAGCCGAATTTACCTGCATCTGAAGCATGGATCCGAAAAGATTGGTCTACAAAGGGAAAAACACAAGAAATGATTGACAAGACCCCCATACCAATTCTTCCTCGATGGTGTCCTGCATCTTTATCTCAGCGAAGCGTAGCATCAAGCCGAACAAGTATAGCCAAGCTGAATCAATTCCATCTTCCGTCACTTCCAGCAGACAGAGTTGCCACGCAGGCACCCTGGGAAAACTGAGAATGGAACGAAAGGACTTTGGGACTCAAGCATCACCTAAAAGTAAACATTCCAGACTTCAACTGATTTCCAGCCTGGGCGTATTTATTTCCGTTTTAACCAAATTTAACCAGAAGTGTGACGCCATTCGACCATAAATCACAAATCCAACTTCCTAGTCGCACTACCACTTTGTGGCTAGGTTAAGCCGGTGTGCGATACTATAATTGCGTACGGATATATTGAATTTCCATGTGGCTATTTTCAAATATTTCACGTATGTGATGATGCACAATGTCAGTTATGTTCTGTCCGTCTTTTCTGTACGTTGCACACTGCGTGTGCGCGTGCACTTTTGAGTCAGTACAAATTGGGGAACACAACTTGCTATTAGGGTGGAACACCAACTTCCTTTAGCAATTCGCCAGTGCACAAACATTCTTCTACTGCTTGCAAGATTACTTTTTACTCACTGTCCGTCGTTGACACAGAAACTGTCTTCTGAAGTTTGGAACACCATAAAAAAGGAATCTCTCCGTAAGTGGATACGATGCCAGCAATTGATCGGAATATTCTTGGGTCGCTGGCATGACTCGTGTCTGCATAAACTCGTAGTCTTGTATCATCTGGAAGAACTTCAAGGCTGTAACCCTTAGTATTTTGTAAATATCTTAGTATTCTCTTTCAGGCTGCCAATCTTCTGGTATACGCGCTGAAGAATGCTGCACAAGGTTAGGTTGTTGGTGGCGAAAGAGATGTCGGGTCATGTCCAGTTAGCTATGTATCATATCAAAAACCAAAACTGGTAAAAGGGGCCACGAAGTTCCGAATGGTTCGGCCCTTCAAAGGAGTGATATCAACACACCAAAACATTCGCCAAGTTAATCGCACCGCTTAATAGTTCGAAGGTTAAATGAAAACTAGAACATTGCTATTTTCGGTAGCAATGTTCAAGTTTTGGTTTAACGTCCAAAGTATTATTCGGTGCGATTAAGTTGGCGAATGTTTTGGTGTGTTGATATCACTCCTTTGAAGGGCCGAACCATTCGGAACTTGGCGGCCCCTTTTACCAGTTTTGGTTTTTGATATGATATCAATCCTTTTTTTTTAATTGTGTATTGACTCTACTCCATTACCGTGCAGATGTGTAATTAACGTGCCACGTCAACAAGAAATTGGTTTTCAACAATTTGCTACTACCTTTTGTCTATAGGCCGAACCATTCTCAACTTAGTCACCTCTTTATAGGTTTTTGGTTTGGTTTTAATTTTGTTGTAATTTGTTTTATTTAGTTAGTTTTGGTGTGATGATATCACTCCTTTGAAGGGCCGAACCATTCTCAACTCAGTCACCTCTTTATAGGTTTTTGGTATGGTTTTAATTTTGTTGTAATTTGTTTTATTTAGTTAGTTTTAGTGTGTTGATATCACTGCTTTGAAGGGCCGAACCACTCAACTTGGTGGCCACTTTACCAGTTTTTGACTTTGTTTATTTTGCTTTGCTTTTACAGTTGGTTTATTTTTCGTGAATTGGACGTGAATACAATTTCTTTTCAACATTATCGTGATACACTAGTGTGTGTCTAGGCATGCACGTCAGTATACACGTTCTCATTATCCGAACTTTGGCTGGCCAATGAGAGACGATGCAGAAAATACTAACAATGGTTATAACAATATTTTCGTACTTACACGCCCTCCCACGCCATCCCCGTTACGCCCCCAGGCTCCAAACCATAAAAAGTAGACAGTTCGTATTGTACCGCACCCATTCGACCAATTTCATAGCTGGAATCCTCCCCGTTATCTCGGTATCGATGAATAATCACCCTATGGGATTTAACATGGGGATGAGCGAATTAGCTAGCTAGCTATTGACAACGTTATTGAGGGTCAGATTTTGCATTGAAATCAGCTTAGCTGGCATTCCTACACGAGTTAATTTTTGTCAGGTGGGTCATTGCTCTCGATTTTCAACACAATTTAAGCTTTTGTACCGCATTATTATTTTTCCCCAAGTACCTGAAATGTGCCCAACTATGCTTGAGGATATGAGACACTGACGCTATGGCGTCGTGCTACAATGGTTTACAACCTCGACAATTGAATTGATGTGATGTTTGTTGTGATGTTTGTTGTGTTGTTTGTTGCCTAACTCGGCGCGACACACTAGACAAAAGAGCACCTGCAAGTTCTCGGAGCCGAGTCTTGGCTGGAGTCTTTTTTTTTTTTTGCTTGTATTCTCCAGGGAGTGTTCAATAGCCAGCGTTACTAGACCTGTTGGTTACGATCTGGTTGGCAAGACGACCAAGATACAGAATTATGTACCTTCTCTTATGAAAATACTAGACTTGCAACGTGTCATTTTTTTCTTCAGCACTTCCTGCTAGACACGAATGTACCGCTCTCGTCCGAATTGGTTTTCCGTAGATCCGAAAAGCTATTCCATATTGTTTTTCCATTATGCGGAAAATTTCTCTTCGGCCGAGTGTAATAAACCCTTCTGGTTGTCGCATATATATTGTTTCGGAGCTGGAAAGGTTCAAATAAGCTGTTTTGATATTGATTTGGTCCCAGAAGTAGCCCTTTGAATTACCATGGTGACTAAATGTCAAATAGTTAGGAGGCTGGTCACCGGCAAGTAAGTTTCAAAATATTCTACGCTATGTTGCTGTGCGATCTCTTTTGCTACTAATGTCGATTTGAAACGCTTGACTGCATCGGTAGTGGTCTTCTTTACTTCAAGTACCGATTTGCTTCCTATGGTAAAGGTGCCAGATGGAAGGTCCACAAGCTCCCACATTTGATTTTCCAGATATTCCGCACTTAGAGCAATTCACCACTGGTCAGCATCGGGACCCTCTAGGGCTTGCTGTATATTTTCAGATTCAACTGGCGTCGATTTAATTGGCTATGTCTTGAGTGGTATCTTGAGTAATAGTTGCTCTCCGTTTGTAGAGGTTTCGGCATTGCTAATAATATCTCCTTCCCTGTGGCAAGACCTTACCGCAGCCTTTGTTCCGCAGTTGGACTTGGCTGTATTCTTCGTTGGTTTGTTATTTCAGCTGTTTGTCTAGAGTAGGACTTTCTTCTACAGTTAGCTCCAGGGATAAAATCAATGACTTCAAAATATCTCCGCCCACTTGGTTAGGACCTGGTTGAGCCCATTTGGTTATGATCTGGATATAAATCTTGAAATACATTATTTCGATTTATACATCTACTTTCAATTGATGTTGTACAATCTATACATTCTCGAGTGTGCGTCATAACCAATCACGACACAAGATCCCCAAGGGTCTAGGGATCGACCGATACAGAAAAATACCGATCCGATACCGAAATTTTCCCCTCACTCCGATCCGATACAGATTCCCATACACCGACACCGATAACTATTTTTAAAAAAAGTCAACAGGTAAAAAAGTCAAACTCATTCGTACCTCTGACCGTAAAAAAACCCAGTCCACACTGCAGAAAGGCCTAATTGCAAAAAGCCGACAGTACGCACGCGTTAAATTCAACGAGACGCTGTCCAGATAATGTATGCGATGCGAGCGGTGCTATACAGGAAGGTTTCTCTCAAGCTAGGCAGAATAGCCAGTGTGCATGGAAGATAGTCGTATCGGCAAAATATCTGTAAATAAACACCGATATAGATCCGATACCGATGCACGAAAAATACCGATATCTGTAAATACCGATACCGATTTTAATATCTGTCTATCCCTACTAGGGTCCAGTTTACACTGTTTGAGTGGTGGCTTTAAAGCGAAGCGTGTACACCCTATTGTACAAAAATACCTTAATGTTGCCTTTATCTATTATTTAACCGCATTATTTATTTGCAGTAAATAGAAACTCGACTCTGCACATGTCTGGACTGAAGTCAACTTCCTGATAAGTAGTTTGTGATATTATCATAATTCATGAGTAATCCAGATGTGACTGATGTCTAAACATCAATCTGGAGTGGACTAACATATTTCAACACCCAAAAATTAGACTGTATGCCGGCTGACTTATTAAGTTTGTTTATTTTTTAAACTTCAGGCAATACCATTTTTAGTAACTAGAGTTTGTTTCACTTCCAGTTTGTAGTGACGTCACAACTTTCCTAATATTGACATGAAATCCTTGGAATACGCTCCAAAATGAGACTTAAGAAATGGCAAGTCACGTGCGTGCAAACTTATCGTGGAACCAAGTTCAATCAATGTTTAAGTGTTTTTTTCATAGCAGATAGTTTAATGCTCTACACAGTACACACTTTAGCGTTTTTTTTACATTAATTTGTATTACGGATTCGCAGCGAGTTTGGTAACAGTTAGTCGTTTTCTTTCTGTGAGGCTTTAGGAGGTTATTACACAAATGTTAAAAACATTTACGGCTTAAGAACACCAATTTCAGCACGACGGATTTTTTTTTGAAAGATTTACTCTTAACAGCATTAATGGTGACTGTGAAAACGTAACGTTCAAGCTTGCGCTTAGTTGTTCACACGTTCAGCGTTCAATTGTGCTAGTTCGAGGTTAGTTGATAGGACATAAACTAAGAGCTGATCTACCAATCCAATCAGATACCGATACCTAACCCTGACAATCCACACAAAATCCAATTTCAGCCCAGTATTTGACCTCACCCGTTCAGCCAGTTATCCTCTTGACTTCCAAGCGCGCTTTAAAGCGCGGTTACTTTTTCTTACATTCATCTTATTTTTGCCTCGTAGCGTCCAAATCCATACGTCTCTCAAATTAAAACCGATTTTGAAGTTTGAATAACCATTCGAACAGTTTTTTTCGAGATCTATCCATTGGTGCAAGTAAAAAGTCAGTAGCTCAAATAGTTTTTGAATTATTTAGCAAAAATCTAAAATATAACCAAAAATGAACCTTAAAAATTTGTTGTGGAATCCACAGTACGAGAAAAAAAAAACCTACATCAAGAGAAATATGATTCTGAATTAGCATTGGCTGTGCTATGGTACCAACTATATTGGTAACTGAGGCACTGTCAGTATCATGGGCGAAAGTCATCCGCCTTACAAGCGTGTCAGTTTATATTGAATTTTTGAGCCCATAACCACAATTCACCTTATATTCGAGTCGCCTTATCATCCCATATCCCGGCACCAATGCAAGCAGCTATCTGTAGGCATCAAGTATCAACCTCACTCAAGCATTCCAATTGATTTCAAGTTTGAATTCAGTTGCTGTGCTAAATTCATCACTGTGCTGCATGACTACCACTAGCCAAATAATGCTGCAAGTCATGAGGTAGCCAGGAAGCTGTTGCTAGAATCTTTTTTTTTTTACAGGGAACAAACTGCATGTCTTTATCCCGCCTGGTTCCAAAGTTACGGGAAAATCGAATTTTGTGAAGCTATTTACAGTACTGGACTAAAATCTACTGTAAAACTTCAATCACATTTTATCTTTGTCCAAGACCCATTTACTTTTACGATATCCAATAATCCATAAACCACTGCCACAAGTACGTTCATCACAAAACACTAGCGATTCTTTTTTACAACGTAGTACACTCGGCTAAGACAATATCGGTTTCACTTCAAAACTCTTCTTTTGTTTTTCCAAACTGTACAACGTCTTCAATCATGGATAGCGGCTATACGTAGAAAACACGTGCCACCAGTCGATGCAGTCAACGAGGTAATGGCAGCTGCAGTTCATTCCTGGGGCATTTTTGTGCCCAATCCCAGAGGGATCCGGAAAGACGGACGAGGACATGACAAAAAAAAAATGTACGTTTATACAAGTTAAAATGACAGAAGGAAAAAAAAACCTTCCTAGTGGGGGTCGCACTATGAAAGCAGGCCTATCGGTTTTCTGCCTCGGTGCCCCAGGGGGCGAAAGTCTTTGTCCAACGCACGTTAAACAGACTCGAACCCGAATCTCTCTGAAACAGATTACCTTACTTGTAGGTTGCCGATAAAATAAATCAGGAAGAAGAAATATTGTTCCTAGGGTCAGTGAACGAATTAACCATTACAAGGGTTGTTCAGCTAGGTCGACACGAAATGGAATGACAATAAGGGGAAATTGAATGGTTTTCATAGCTAGACCTCTTTCATTTTCCAGTACGGTTGTCAATGCAAACTGGTCGTTGATTTCAAAATTCGTTGTGAAAGTACTGTTAGATCTGTTTGTAAGATAGTTTATCAAGATATTTAATAATAATAATTTTTTTTTTATTGTAATAACAATTAATATTTTTTTATCATACTATATTTTACAATATTTTATTTATAGTATTAGTTTACAAATATTTAGTATTTTTATTCTACTGTCATTATTATACGTATTTTTTTTTATAATCAGCTAGTTTATTCAGCAAAAATGCACGAAGTTTACTTAGAAACTTGTCTGTGCACTGAATACAATAGTATTTGAAGAGTTAAATATATACACGTATAATATCTTCGATTAAAACTTCATTACCATGATTAAAACTTCATGGTAATTTCCAAGATTAAAACTATCAACAATAAAACGTTGTTTTCCTAATAATTTCAGTACTAAAAGTAAACAAAATAAAAGAAAAGTTAAAAAATATATAAAAACCTCTAAAAGTATAGTAAAATATGCAGTTAAAATCCTTATTAAAAATGCAACAAACTACAAATACATAATAAAAAAGAACATCTACTTAAAATTTAAAAACCAGTAAGCATGCAACAGAGAAAATTATTAAGAATAATTCATAACAATAGGTGACTACCCTAATGTTGAAAATCAGCAGCATAATGTTACCGAGATTAAGAATTTTACAATCTTAATAAGAGCAATAATTTAAAATACATGCAGACAATTTATGAAGTAAGAATAATCGATACACATCAGTTGAAATCTGATCTGCTTACAGTATCTTTTAATTTTATTTTGAGGGTAGTACATTTATCTATTGTTAATACAGAGTCATCAATCTTTGAAATTTTATTAAAGATATTCGGTAAATAGAATGCTTTATTACGAGTTCCATATTCATTTTTCCATAAAGGTAGTTTATATTTAACGGAGGTATTTCTCAAGGAACCACTCCAAAAATGCATTTTCTGCTCTCTAAAAGTGAAGAAGTGTTTTAAAATGATGTTATAATCTCTTAGCTGAACAACTTTAATATTTCATTTTTAGAATAAATATCATTAGAAGAATTAAAATTATTAAAAAGTATCTTTACAAGTCTGTTTTGTGTTTTCTGAAGGCTATCAATAATAATAATAATAATAATAATTTTTATAATTTATAATTTTTATAATTTATAAAATTTTTACGAGCCATATGTCAGCCGAAGCAATTAATGCTCCGATCATCGTCGGAGCCGAAAGATTGTCCAGAATAGCCAGAATACATCCCATAGCCGCTGAAGGAGCATGGTAGCCTCTCACGCTACCCTGGCCGGCAATCCTGGCGGGGACTTTGCCAAGGTCCCCTTTCCAGGGGTTCGACCAGATCCGCAAACCTCCAGCAACCAGGCTGAGCTCTCTCACAGCTCTGCCACGATGACCACTAATAATAATAATAATAATAATACTAAATTTATTGCTATACATTCTCGAAGTCCTTACAGGCTTGTGTGAGAGCAACACATAAAACACATATATTAACATTACAATAGTACACCTGGTAGAACAAAATTTAAAATAACACAAATTATTGCACAAATGTGAACGTTATTAAAAACTGTACCTTTGTTGATTAACATAAGCCACTTAAACATCTTTGCACATAAAATCTTTCAATTTGGGTTTTAACTCTTTATTACTGTTATGTAATAATAACGTGTCAGGAAGATGGTTAAATATGAAGGGTATATAATATTTTTTATTTCTAACTCCATACTTGAGGCTCCATCGTGGTAAATTAAATGTCATTTGTTGTTTTCCCAACCTATCCCGATTAGTTGCTTTTGCTTTCTTATGATAATAAGAATTATTACAGCTTATTCAATAAACACTACTTTCTTGCTGAAAGCACAGGTAGATGTGCCTAGAGGAAGAAGCAAATTCCGCCTTCACCCTCTTTTCCCAGATAACACAAAATATTTATAATTCAAAGGTTGTCTACGATTGTATCTTTCGAGAGCAGCTCGTTATTTTTTTGAGGTTATCTAAGTTCCTTGAACCTCCTGAGGCTCGAATGCATTTTTTTAAGGATACTTGGGTCAGTCGTGAGATTCGAACCGGTTTTCGTTATGTTTGGAAAAGAGGACGCTGACTACTGGGATGTGCTTGCTCCCTTTGCTCGGGGTCCCAAAAAGCTCGCGTTGCACCTGGAATCTTACTTTCTACTGGGTCATGTAGGTGTGCAGTGTACTGTGCCCCGGGCCTGATGATGTTAACAGGAACTGAAATTCTCCATTGGTTGTTTTCCCCCACAACAAAAAAAATACACAAGAACATAAAATCAACAACGAAACGTCTGTTTTGCCAGCTCAAATTAGAGCAACAAATTTTAGTTCATTCCGTTGTTACGTGAGCCATTTAAAAAACAGTTGCACCCGTGAAATCTTCGGTCGGCTAAAAACTACTAAGACTACATAATACTCGGCTGGTTTTTAGTGGTCAAAAGGCTCTTACCTGACCAGTTGTGCATTATTGGCACAACAAATATTCTATTATATTATATTATACTAGCATTGTACCGGGATTTGTTTTGGCCGTGGTGTGTTTTGGCCCGTGGTTGTTTCCCAGTTTTCGGTCGGTGTTGCCTGAACGTTGAACACGACAGGCAATTTCGCTTGTTGGAGTACTCCCCTTTTCCTCCCATCCTGTACGTGCGCTCTCCCTGCCCTTTTCCTCTTATCCTACCCAAAAAACTTACCTTGTATGGTTCAGTTAATGCGTAATCATAATGCTTAAATAGTAACAGACGTATTGCCCCCACCCCTCACCACCCTTCCAATCTCTTTTTTTTTTCTTTCTAAAGAACATGGCTAAAAGACGCACTGCCCCAAACACGGCTATTTGCTATTCAGGCCGTCCTCCCCACTCCCAGTTTATCGCTTTGGCCTGTGCAAAACGTAGCGTGTGAAAAGTAACTGTTCTTCTTGCACGATGTCATTTAAGACTTGCCTCTGAGATGACCGCGCAGAGCCAATTGTTAGTCGGGGCAACAATGTGCCAATTTCAATTTCTTTTCAAGGCAACAACACTTCAGTTTCAACTTCTAGCCAAAGAATTGACACACTTTTTCGGGGTTCCCCTTTTTCGGGGGTTGTGTTCATTTCTGCTATGAGACCTTGGTTTATAACGTAATATTATATTATATTGTATTATGTTCAATTATATTATATTATACGTAGGCCTACTTCGTTCGAAGCATAAAGGAAAATCTCGACAACTAGGCAGCCATTTCCTATTTACCATGACCTCGTTGCAATGCCCATGACGAAAGTCCAGAACGATTGGAACAGACGAAAGAGGCTGTCAACATTTATTACTTGACCAATACCTCGAGTCGTCCTCAGCGCTAAATTATGAGGTGTCCCCGTCTCCACAAATGTAGCAGCACGACGAGAACTGGTGGTGGCAGACGGCAAACTTGAGAGCGCGCCTCCGCTCTCAACATGGACGTGACATCAAGAGCAACGAAGGCGAAACAACACACAACCGACTGACTAGTCTTTTTCACAAGACGCGGGCGCACTTCACGTGATTGGCAAGTCTACGCAACCACGAATGAAAATGCTCAATTGTCATGACGTCACACGATTGGGAAATACCACTGATATCTAGTAATGTCTGGACTACACCAACACACACTGGGAAACTACGGAACCTACAACTAACTTTACAATGATTCAAAAAAGGAAATTGGCGCGAGTCAGTCAACAACATTAAAATAGGCTTATAATAACTTAACTAACTTGCATAGTTAGTTAATAATAACTTGCATAGTATTTCGTACGTTACTTGTTGTTTATATTCTTACTATTCACGCACTATACTTGCGTAGGCTGCACGACTTCACGTTGCACACTTAACTACACCCCTTAAGGATCTGTTATATTTAAGTGCGTTCATTTTGTTTTCCTTCGTAAACAGGAAACGACCGATTCTTTTTATGCTGGATTAGTTGGTGCGACAATGGGACTTTACAACAACAGCCGTAACTTGCCTTGCTAGATATCACAACATAACGTAGAGGTTTGAGGCGTTCCCAGCCGAAGCCATGACCCCAGGAGGAATGAGAAACAATTCTGCTAAGGTAATTCCACTCGGAATTTCACAGGATCTTACATGCGCAATAGACACGAGCCCGAGGCATCATATGGCCCTCTTCCCGCAAATGCCTGGGACACTTTCGAGGTTTGATGCGCTCCCACAACCAGAGCCATTTCACCAAAACGAGAGATGGACAATTTTCTACGTAATTCTATGAGTACGCGGCATCACAGGGCCCTTCCCTTCCCCAAAATACATTGGGTAGCTACTGAAGTTGGGCTCGAACCAGGGACCCCTGGCATATGAATAGTCCTCACTACTAACCATCAGGCCACACGGGTCTGGTACGTTTTCCCGACACCCATTTTCCCGACGATACGTTTTCCCGACAACGTTTTCCCGACAGTACCTTTTCCCGACAGGTATTTTTTCCCGGCAGTACCTTTTCCCGACAGGTACTTATTCCCGACGGGCCCATTTGTCGACAGGTCCATTTTCCCGACAGAACCTTTTTTCGACAGGTCCATTTTCCCGACAGAACCTTTTTTCGACTGGTACATTTTCCCGACAGGCACTTTTCTACAACAGGACTTTTTATTGACTTGTGCTTTTAAACAACAAACAAACAAAAATTAAAAAATCCTCAATAAAACTAGCTGCCAAATCCCCCAACCTTATAATTCCATTAAAAAAATAAAATTCAAAATCATCTTTTTAAAGAGCTGATTTAACAATTTTTATTGTTTCAAAGGTAGGGGAATGCAGAAGTGTAAAATAATGCGTTCAGTCCATAACATACGACCAGTAATATAAAACAAAGAAATTATGTCCCTTTTGAAGATTTTTTTTTCCAAAGCACATGTCAGGAAAAAGTCCTGTCGGGAAAATGTACCTGTCGGGAAAAAGTCCTGTTTGTAAAAAGTACCTTTCCGGAAAATATACCTGTCGGGCAAAGTTCCTGTCGGGAATATGTGCCTGTCGGGAGTATGTGACTGTCGGGAAAAAGTCCTGTCGGGAAAAAGTATTTGTCAGGAAAAGGTACTGTCGGGAAAACGTTGTCGGAAAACGTACCGTCGGGAAAATGAGTGTCGGGAAAATGTACGGATCCCGGACACACTGCTCCATAAAACCAGAGACGGTCGAACCTCGCTGATCCATTTGCAAGAATCCGGAAAGCTACAGGATTCAAAGTGGCCGACGTTGTTCAAGTTTTAGTCGCCAACAGGCAGTATTTTATTCGCCAGGTGGCTAGCGTCCGATGCCGATTTTCGCCTACGCAGCCCAATATTTTTAACGAATCGTTTCCCAATCGTTAATACGAAAAACCCACTTAAACACAATCTTCCCCTTTCGTAATTACAAGTGCAGACACGGCATGAGAAACTACATCATATCTCCTAGGGACCAACTTCTCAACGCAGGTAGAGAGGAGAGCAGGGAAGGTAATATGAAAGTGGCGCCAGACCAAAATTAAGTAAGAGGCTTTTCTCATTTACGATCTACTTGAGGCAAGGAGCAGTTTCACGATGCACGACCGGCCATCTTTCTTCTTTTTCTTTCTTCCTCTCTGTTTCATTTCTTTCTTTCTCTTCGTCCCTGCGTGTGTCCAGACGACCTCATT
>JAHWFP010160492.1:0-22696 GCA_023313725.1 Lithobius niger | reverse complement strand
CTTTTTTTCTGCAGTATTGAGATATTCTTGTTGAGTCTTGGCCCTGTGTCCCCAGTATGACCGTGCTCATGAGTTTCAGGTTTGTCATTTTTATACCAACTGTCGGTCAGTTTACTTGGTTCTCTGCATTTTCACGGCTGTTCAATTTCGTCCAGGTTTGCTCTCATCCTATTTGGATCCAAAATCGAAGATGTTGGTTATCGTTGTGCCCATAATGCAATGCCATGCAATGGAATGCATTCATGTTCCTGAGTCTCATCAGTGTCGTTCATGGGAACATTTGGATCAACTGGTTTTAGTAGCCCATTTGAAGCTGAAGTATGGAATCAAATTCCCCAGAATTTTCACATACGGCAATTATTTATTTAAGTTTTAAGTTTTTCCATCTGCTTCCACTAGGGGCTGATCTGAAAAATGTGCAGTCTTGTTGGTGGTGGAGGAGAGTAACCGATTTTTATGACGTATGGTGTGACGGCTGTAATGTCCTTCGAGTCTAAACAGAATAAGCTTTGCAGTGCAATTCCGGAAGAGTGTCGCTATTGTATCAACATTCATTGGGAGCGAGGTGATTTGTTTAGATTTCTTGGTCAAGTGTAAATCTGTGGAATTGGGGAATTTTTCTTGGTGACCCCTCCAACGTGCATTTTTACTCTGAACTTGTAGAAGGATTTTGTAATTTGTAATTTCAGATTTGTACCTTAGTGGAATTAGTAATCGAGTTGTGTGTATTGTGTATTGTAATTTTGGTCAATAAACGTCTCCCTCACGGGGCCACATTTTATTGGTCCGATTTGGAGCATTCTTAATAAGTATCGTGTTAAAACACTAGGAAAAAAACCGGTCCCCAAACTTAGTTGGCCCTGACTTAGTCGCCTCCTAGCCACCTGAACTTGGCCACCCTTGATTGCTTTTCAACCCGGGATAAAACTCACAACAGATTGCCAGGGAAAATTGCTGTCCTCAATTTTGGTTACACTCATTTCAAACATGGCTTTACTAAACATCCGACCAGTCCTTCAGATTATGCAATTAGTTTGTACAATACGGCTGCTAAAAGCATCGATTCACAGCTGAATCAACTATTGTAAGTGGCTACCAGTCAAGGGCGTTAGTTATGCCCAAAACAGAACGGAAAGGAAAATTATACAATGGACTGTAAGAAGAGAGACTGTGACAACTTAAAAAAGGCATTTTAAGTTATTTCTAACTCTAAAAACTTGTAACACAAAACTACATAAAATTTAATTTTTGTTTTTAAAAGTCGCCTCTAGTTGGGAATAGATTCCCCAATGCGTCGCTCTGTGGCAGCCATTTTTGTTTGCTTCTCAAAAGAAGGTAATCGGTCTGACCAGATAATTTAGTGGCTATGTTTAAAATCACAAATCTAAATTTTTACAAGTAATAATTCTTACCCTTTTAGCTTTTTGCCAAGGCCTTTGAAACAGGATCCGACAGTATCCTGGCAGCTTCTTGACCTTCTGAATTCTTTGTATGCGGGCCAGGCTATGAGGAACAAAATAAAAACGTTTAAATGTTAGAATATAACTAAAACAAGAGTGATAAACTTCTAATAATAATAAAAGGTTTTCATTTGATCTGTTGCAGCTTGGGTCTGGTATTTGGAGCGCTATCAGAGTGCTATACAGTCAAGATGAGTGAAATACTGACAGTGAAAATATTGCTTTCACTCTATGCACTTTATTAGGAGTTTATAAAGAGATCCGTTGGGAAGAAGAAGCATTGCAGACACCATTCAGGTCCTGCAGTGGCATAACCAGAATTTTTTTTGAGTTGGGAAGTAACAAAAAAAGGGAAGCAAAATGGGATCCCCGACAATTCTGCGACGAGATCTGATGAGAAGACCCAAAAACTAGCAATTTTCAACAATTTTAGTGCCTGTGAGACGTTAAAAAGAACGTTTTAATTTTTTCAATTGTAATAAGACCAATACAATAAATTTAAAGTACAAGTTAAATAACAAGGCAGGTAATATGTATACAAACTAAATGAAAATATTGGGGAAAAAATACATAAATGTAAACAAATTCATAAGCAATTGATAAATTTTAAAATGGTCTTAATAATAATAATGTTAGGTGCAGGAAAGGCTGAAAAGGACTCAAAAGAGTGGCCAATATTCAGCCTTGAAATGGGGGTGAGTGGGGCAGCATTTAGCATGGCAGAAAAAGCTGGCACAGTGGGTTAGGTAGCAAAAGGTAAGCACAGCACAGAGCACGAGGCCCCTTGTTAATTAAATCAGATGTGTGCGGTATGAGATGAAAACAATATATGCATAGAGCCAGAGACCCAGTGTCAACAACATAAGTTAAAAAAGTTAAGCTCAGTGGGAAAAGAACAAAAATCCATCCCTCAATAACGAAGGAAGGGCCTCAAAATCACAATCATTAAGTCATCTTAAAAAAGTGGGTACAGAGCTGGCCATCACCTCAACAACAGGCAAAGAGTTCCACATGGGGACAATACGCACTGCAAAGAAAGACCTACGACAGGTTTCAATAATAGAGAAAATCAGAATCACGAGGAATTCTGCAGTTTGTTCTGTTGATTGTACAAAATTATCAAGTAAGAAGCCGCTCTCATCCTCATTTTCTAATTCCTCAGCATCTTCGTCATTTGTGTTCAAGTTTGTTCTTCCTTTTCTGCACCGCTTGCATTTCCAATCTTTTTTCTTTTTTCCCATCGCTTTTACCGTTGTTGTTGCCAGTCCTGCACATGCGTAGTGATATCTTCCTTTGCAGTTAGAGCAATTTATGAAATCTCCTTCATTCCCCTTTATCACATTTTCACATTCCTGACATCTCACATTCTTCTTAACTGACATTTTCACCAGGCCAATTTACTTGTTTATGCAATCTACACAATCACTCGCACACAACTGTAGGGTTATTTACGATTTTTTCGTCACTTGCGATGTTGTTTGTTGTCATCGTGTGCTTCGTCATTTGCGATCTTCTTTAACGCTTCGTGACGTCATTTGTGTTTTAGCTGCTTCTCCAACCCCAATTTTCGCACCGATTAGTAACTTCAGATAAGCAATCCTCACTAACTATACATCCAATTTTGCCGTTTTATGTCTCGACACACTCATCAGTTATTCATGTTTCCTTCTGTCGTATCCGTGTAACAAATTTCTGCCATTTTAAGCGGTAATTGTTCGATTTTTTGGCTCCGATGCATGGCTTGTAAAGCAAGTGGGTTGGACGCAAATGACGTATTAATAATAATAATAATAATAATAATAATAATAATAATAATAATAATACCTTTATTTCAAATTACTAATACAATGTAATCCTCGAAGTTACAAATAATGCAACTTGTGTGAGTATGACACCTAATCATTTTCACTCATTATTGTACTATTCTTATTATTTATAGGAAGCTCGACCATTGTGGTCGCAATCAAGGACAAAAGCTTATAATCTATATATTTTGAACATTTTTTATGTTACAATGAATTCATTTGATAATATTTTCGATAGTAGATCCTTTTTAAATTCTTTTAGTGTTAAATAATGTAGCATATTCTCTGGTAGGTCATTATATAATTTTGGAATATACCATTCCTTTCTTCTCTTTCCATATTGATTTATCCATGTTGGAATCTTGAATGTCTCATTTATTCCTCTTGTTCTTTTTAATGTATTAGTTGGTTTCTTGTATTTATTACTAAAATAATTTTTTGTTAAGATAACAAAGTTTCTTAACTCCTTTATTTTCATTATTTTGTTTTCTTTAAACAATGTCAATGTGTTTTTTTTTGTATTTGTCGATTTGTCAGCAAACATCACTTTTACTAGTTTATTTTGTATTTTTTGCAATTTATTTATTAAATATTCTGGTGCATGTCCATATATTTCTAGTCCATATCTAATATTACTACTTATCCATGCTTCATATGTAGTTTTCCTTTGCTTATGATTCAATATATTTCTAATTTGATAGATTTTTGGTATTATTTGTCTTAGTTTTTTAGTTAACCCAACAATGTGTTGTTTGAAGTTCCAATGTCTATCAATTTCAATTCCTAAATATTTAGTTGAATGTTTTTTCTCTAGTTTTACACATTTGTCACTACACCCCCCTTCATTATTGTTAATTAAGTTTTTGCAATCCCCATAATGTTTTTTAATCCAAATTTCTTTTTTAGGTTTCATTTTAGGCACTGTAATGTCCATTTGTATTGTTTTTTCTTTGCTGATGAACAATTCATTTTCCACAAAGAAATCATTTAGTATATTAAAGTCATTTTGTAAGTTGTACATCATACTGTCATAATTATTGTGTATAGAAATCAAAATTATATCATCCGCAAATAAATATATATTAGTTTTTTCTATTTTCTCGTCTATATCATTGGTATATATCAGATACAGTAAAGGCCCCAATACAGACCCTTGTGGTACTCCATATTTTATGTTACATGTAATACTGTTTATGTCCTCAATTTGTACAATAGATTTTCTGTTTGATAAATAGCATTTTAATATATTATAGATTTTTCCTCTGAGTCCCAGATTTTCACATTTTTTTAAAAGTATTTTTTGATCGAATGTGTCAAAAGCCTTCTGTAAATCAATTAGCACCGCTCCTACGTATTTTCCTTGGTTTAATGCCGTTGTTATTAATTCATTTACTTCAATCAAAAGATCTGTTGTGCTTTTATTTTTTGTGTATCCAAATTGTACTTTGTTTAGTACTTTAAATTTTTCAAAAAAATTGCATATTCTCTTTGCAAAAAATTTTTCTAAAATTTTATTAATAATGGACAGTAATGAGATTGGTCTATAATTATTTAAATCTTGTTTATTGCCTTTTTTGTGAATTGGTCTGATTATTTGCATTTTATTATTTTATTAATAATTATTTATTAATAATAATAATAATAATAATAATAATAATAATAATAATAAGAATAATCTGCTTTATTGTACTAATGATGTTGTTGAAAAAAAAACCAGTACAGGCACGAAGTCAATTATGACTTGTGTGTGCAAGCAATAAATAGGTTACAATCTTATGAAATTATAATATTATTATACATATTATACATATACAAGTGTTAGTGATTTACTCATTATGTTAGTATTATTTATCATCACACTTTCTATTATTATTTAGTCATTATCCATTTTTTTATCTCTCGTTCCATTACACTAAATCTTTTGATGTCTCTTAATGGTACTGGCAGTTTATTGTAATTGTATGGAATAAGATAGTTATTGCCTCTTTTTCCATAAGAATTTCTATATTTTGGTTCAACCAACCAGTTGTTATTGTTCCTTACAGATCTCTTAATTTTTGTTTTGTGTTCTTCACTGAAATAATTTTTTTTCAGTATTTCATATACATATGATTGTTCAATGTTCATTTTCCCAATATTAGCGTAAATTTCTCTACTACTTACTAATTTTTTAGTTTGGAATAATACTTTTATTGCTTTGTTTATAACTTTTTGTAATTGTATCATTTGATTTCTTGAAGTTGAGCCATATATTGTGATCCCATATTTTATATTTGACATAATTAATGCATCAAAGATTGCCTTTTTATTGCTAATGTTCAGTACCTCTTTTAATTTATACAGTATTGGTATTGTTCTTCTTATTTTCAAATTTAATTTGTCTGTATGGCTGAAGAATTTCCAGTTTTTATCTAGTTCGAGTCCTAAATATTTTATAGTATCTACAGTTTTTATTTTGTCACATTTACAATTTTCTTTGTCTTTATTACATTTATATGTACAAGTTGAGATTTCTCCCTCTGATTTTTGCATATGTGATGTTAGTATTGGTAGGTAACATGTTTTTTCATTGTTTAATATCAAGTCATTTTGCTGCAGATAAGTTTGTAAATTTTCGAAGTCCTTCTGTAAGTTTTTTAACATTTGTTTACTATTGTTATGTATTGATAAAAGGAATATGTCGTCCGCATATAATGTAAGGTTACATTTCCACTTTAAGTTTGTCATATCATTTATATAGATTATGAATAGTAATGGGCCTAATACTGAACCTTGTGGCACACCAAATTCAATATCTACCCATTTGCTTGTCTTTTCACCAATTTTTACACTACACTGTCGTCCTGTCAGATAACTTTTTATTATGTTATACATTTTTCCTCTAATTCCATGTTTGTACATTTTTTCTAGTAAAGTTTCTTTTCGTAGCGTATCAAATGCTTTAGTTAAGTCAATAAGTAAGGCTCCTGCAAATTTACCATCATTTAAAACCCGAGTTACTTCATTATTTATGTTTTCAAGTGCATCTATTGTTCCTGTTCCTTTTTGATATCCATATTGATTTTTATTTAGTATATTAAATTTTTTTAGAAAGTTTTCAATTTTTGTTGCAAAGAATTTTTCTATAATCTTATTTAAAACTGGTAGTAATGATATTGGCCTATAGTTGTTTAAGTCAGCTGTATTACCCTTTTTATATACTGGTCTAATAATTTGTTTTTTTAGGTTCATTGGCCAAATTTCTTCTTTAATTATACTGTTTATTAAAATTACCATGAATTCACTTGTTTTCTCTTTTGTTGCAGCAAAATGTTCCATCAAAAAGCTATCGTATCCAGAAGATTTTTTTATTTTTATTTGATTTATTATTAGTATGATATCATTTGTATTAGCTTCTATTATCTCCATAGTTTTATTTATAATTTATTATTAATATTTTTATTATTAATATTTATTAATAATAATAATAATAATAATAATAATAATAATAATAATAATAATAAGTTAATTCATAATGGTTTACATCTGAAGGCCCGAGTCCACAGACTGTATGTGCCATTTAACATAATATATAATAAGACTAAATAGGTGTTTTTAAAAATACATTTTCAAGTTTTATAATTATAAAAGTTATAAAAGTTACTATCATAAATATAATCACAGGTTAAAACAGTGTTTTTTTTAAAATACATTTTCAAGTTTGAAATTTATAAAAGATATAAAAGTTACTATCATAAAAATAATCACAGATTAAAACAGTGTTTTTTGAAATACATTTTCAAGTTTTATAATTAAAAGGTTTAACTGGTTGTCAATTTTTTTAGAAAAAGTACAATGCAATAGTAATAATAATAATAATTTTAATCAGTTTGAAGTACAATTACATGTATCATCAAGATAGCACGAAGCAGGAGCTTGTATGTGCACTGATGAACATACTGTTACATAATACATTCAAGTTTTACATTTTTTTACCTTACATTTTATTTACTTAGTAAGATTAATACACCATACTAATAACCATTATATTTCATTGTTAGTTAGCCATTCTTTAATAACTTTTTTAATATTCTTCACTGTTATTGTATTTCTTATTTTTTTGCAGTATTTAGTACATGTTGGATAACATATGCAGGGCATCTTTTCCCATAGGAATTTCTCCAAGTCGGAATTTTTAGCCATGCATTGTTGTTTCTAAGAGATCTTAATATTTTAGTCTGATACGTGTCATGATGATAGTTGTCTATCACAACTGATAGCCTATAGAGGTTTCTAAAAGTTAGTAGCCTATGTTCTGAAAAAATTTCCAGTGAAGATTTATCATTTAAGTTAAATAGTGCTTTAGCAGTTTTATTTGATATTTTCTGCAGGGGATTTATATGACAGTTGGAAATGAGCCGAAAATTGAACATGCATATCACATGCATGAAGTGATCCACGCGTCGAATAGACTATTTTTGCACTTTTTGTCCAGTAAGTTCCTGACCATATAAAGTGAAGGTATACATTCTCTAATTTTACGAATAATTTCTTCAATATGGTAATAAAATTTCCAGTTATCATCAATAGTAACGCCAAGGTATCTGAGATTAGAAGCTTCAGTCAGAGTTGGACAGTCGCATGGAGTTGTGTGTGAACAAGTTTCAGAGTGTAAGTAAATTTTACATTTTCCCCTTATTGTATGGGATGTAGTTATATACAGAAACATTGTTTTTTCTGCACTGATAAAGAGATCGTTGTCTATCAGGTATTTATTAATGTTGTCAAAGTCATTTTGAAGGTTTAGTCTCATTGTTTCGAAGTTACTGTGTATCGAGAAGAGAAGAATGTCATCTGCATATAAAGTAATACTTGATTTTTGTGTTACTTGAGTAATAGCATTTATGTAAATAAGAAATAAAATTGGGCCAAGCACGGATCCTTGTGGAACTCCGTAAGAAATTGCTTGCCATTTGCTTAATACCTTGCCAATCTTTACGCTACTTTCCTTCCCCTTTAAGTAACTGAAAAATTCCTAAAAATGTCCCCCTAATGCCAATGTTAAATAATATTTTGCCGAGAATTTCGATATCAAGTGTATCAAAGGCTTTCTTCAGTCAATGGCAATTGCACCAATCTGCTTACTTTCATTAAGCGCTGTATTGATTTTATTATTGATATAACTTAAAGCATCAGCTGCACCAATTTTTGGTTGAAATCCAAATTGACAAGGATTAATCAGTTTATATTGTGAGAGGAAACTCAGAATTTTGTTTGCAAAAAACTTTCAATTATTTTGTCAAGTACAGGAAGTACTGCAATGGGTCGATAATACAAAAATATGTTTTTTCTCCCTTTTTAAAAATTGGTCTAATAATTTGTTTTTTTAAGTTTGTAGGGCCATATCTCCGTGTCAATGATTGCAGCGATTAATGTTACCATGAATTGTGCTGTTTTTTTCTTTTGATTGTACAAAATGATTAAGTTGAAATCCATCATGGCCACAGGAATTTTTAATTTATTAATGATCGATAGAATCTCGTAATAGTTTGGTTTGATAATTTGTATGGAATTATTTAACCTGTTCTGAACAGGGACACTTTGTTTATCCCCAATTTTATTTTGTTTCCATTCTTATTTTTGGTTTTACTATGCCTTTTCTTTTTTTCCAACTTTTTCAGTTCTGGTACTTCCTGATTAAAAAAGGTGGAAAATTGACTGGCGATAGTTGTCATGTCGTTTTGTGTAAAGGCATTTCGTATATTTTCGTCCACAACATTTTTTATTTTACTTTTTGCTTAATTTACCACCAATTTCGTTTATTTTTGCCCAAATTTGTGCTCCATTATTATTATTATTATTTTTCAAAATAATTTTGATAGTATCTCTGTTTTGTTTCTTTTATTTCCATGTTGACTTTGTTTTTTTCAATTTTCTACTGTGCAATTTGTGCAGGGGTTGAGTTTTTTTTTAAATACTTGACCACATTCTATTTTTTTTATTTAATTTTCTTAGGAGTTCAGAATTCATCCATTCCATTTTAAACAATTGCTGCTTATGGCGTTTTTCTTTCTGTTCCTTAATTTTGTTTAGTCTTTTATTTTTATTTCTTTCATGGATATTTTTTACAATCTTTTCAATTTCTTCATAAATCATGCTTGGGTCAGAAAGGTTGTTTAGATAAGTCCAATCTTGATTATTGAGTAGTTTAATAATACCTTTGTGGTAGTAACTCGTATTTATGTCTTCCATATTTATATTTTCATCCTTGTTTTCCTGCGCTGTATTACTACAAAGTTGTATAGCTGTAAAATAGTGGTCAGTAAGTTTAATTTTAATAATAAAGGAGCCGAAGTTCCAGTTTTTTGTTTTACCATAAATCAGATCAAGGCAAGATTTTACTATTTTATTATTTCTAAGTTCCTCCCTGGTAGGCGAGTTAATATACTGAGTATAACCACAAGTCGCCATAGTATTTTCGAATTTCTCTATATCATATTTCTCAGTTTGGTCCTGATGCCCATCCAAGACATTTAAATTAAAATCTACTAGCAAAATATTTCTATTTTTGTTCTTGTTATTTAGTAATGTTTTAGTAATGTTCAATAAAATTCGTCCTACTTGAGGACGGTTTTTTGTAAAGTGCAATTAGTTCAAAGTAGTAAATTTATAAAAATAATAATAATAATAAATTTATTGTGTTTTCAAGGCTCGAAGTACACACGATATTTTATACAATAAATAAATAATACACTTAATACATAATAAATTACACAATATATACAAAATGATTAATTATGTAAAAAAAATAATTCACAATAAAATCCACTGTTTAGTTATTTTAGTATTTTAATATGTAATTCCTAATCAGCTAACGGTTCTCTGTAATATTCTTCTTTAGTTTTTGTAAGAATTTAGGAATATTGTTTTTATTCTTTTTTCAAAATACCTTTGCTTTGATAGTTTAATATTTTGGGGTCTAATTTATTGATAATGTTTGGTATGTAATAGGGTTTGTTTCTTAAGCCATAAGCATTGGTCCACTCGTATTCTGTATTTCTGCATTTTTTCCCTTAATCTATTGCTTTTGTTTTCATCATAATTTTTATGTGTATTTATGTAGCAATTCTTTATTACTACCACAAATAATAATCTTGTAGAATAATAATAATAACAATAATAATTTATTATTAGATCTCATCAATGGAAACGACGATCGTTTTAGCTCTGATTCGATCGACAATTTAACACGGTAAGCAGCCGAAATTCAGTTAGATGTCACTTCGTGGGCCTTTATAAAGGTCCTTAGTATCACTAGAGACATGCCTTTGTTTTTTACGTTCGTAAATGGCTAAGATTTCAGGCACCAAAAATATGGACTGGCCACGTCGCTTCGATAATTTTTAGCCGCCATGAGTGCTTTCGTGAATGACGTCATCTGACGTTTGGTGGGAAGTGCATTCATAAGTGACGTCATCCGCGCGTCTGTGGTGCAGGTGTGAATTGCGTGCTGTAACCATGTCACGCTGTTCTGAATGTGAAAATAAGCTACAAACATTAAGGCGATTATCTTACGTGTTCAATATGTAAAGGAAAATGTCACCACGATGTTAAATGTTCTAATCTTTCGGCCTCAACAATTCGTGCGATGGGCAAAAAAACCGGGAAGAATGGACATGTAAGCGCTGTCGGAAATCAAAATCAAGTGTGAATAGCCAAGACGACGAGGAGTACAACGAGGAAGATGAATCTCAATCAAACGAAGACAGACTTAACAGAATTGAACTAAAATTGAATAAAATACTGGAAGTCATTCCTGAATTTGATAAATTGGACAAAATTTTAGCAAGTATGGATTTTCTTGAAAAAAAATATGAAGATTTCAAGAAAGAAAACGAAGACATAAAGAAGAGACTAAAAGTCATTGAAGACAAAATCAAATCAAATGGAGATAATGCAACCAGCAATGAAACTGCCGAACTTAAAGTGACGGTTGATAAAATAAAACAGGCACAAAGAGAAAGTGATCAATACAATCGAAACAAAAATATCGAAATTTTCGGAGTAGATCAAATAAGAGGCGAAAATTTGAAAGATACAATCCACCGCATCGTTGACTGTATCCAACTAAAAAGTTACCATGACTCACAAATCGAAAGGGCTCACAGGATCCCAACCAAACACAAGACAAAATCCGAATCTATTGTGATTCAATTTAGAACTAGAGACGCCCGTGATGTGTGGTTGGAAAACAAAAAAAAAACAGAATCACCAATGATGATTTGTTCGGCAATGGAAATAAACAAAGAATTTACGTTAATGAACACATGACCCAGTTTTACAAAGAATTAATGTGGCGAGTCAAGCAGGCAGCTAAAGAAAAATTTAAATTTATTTGGTTCAGGAATGGAAGAATACAAATGAGAAATGAAAATGACAAAAACGTCAAAACAATAAGAAGTGAAGAGGACCTGAAAAAATTGGTAAACGAAATTCAAGGACAGAATGGAGCATCAAACTGATGAAATTGACATTGTCAACGAGGTCGTTGAAAATTTTGCTGAACTACGACAAAAATTCTCTGTTATAGTAACAGAAGGCAAATTAAACTGTATTCATGTTAACACTAGATCCTGTAGGCTAAATTGGGACACTTTTATTGCGGAAATTGAGAATTCGAAAATTCAGTGGGACATTTTGGTTCTGACAGAAATAAACATTTTCGAGGAAGAATTATCGAATTACACTATTCACAATTATGTACAGTTTGGTGTTTGTAGAAAATTAACGAGAGGTGGGGGAATTCTTGTTTTTATTAAGTGTGATAAATTTACAAATATTTTAAGTGAAAAAATCACATTGGATGTTAATGATGCAATTAGTATTAGATTTAATTGGAATAATCATAAATTTCATCTGGCTGCTATTTATAGGAAACCATCAGCGAATAGAATTAAATTCTTGAATGAACTTAAAGCTTTTTTAAAGAACAAAACAGAAACCAAAACAAATGTTTTCATAATGGGTGATTTAAATTTAAATTTGCTCAAAGGTAACCAGGATAAATGTGAAAAAAGTGATATTGACAAATTTAAAAATCTAATGGCTTCTTTTGGTTTGTCACAATTAATTCATACTGAAACTAGGGAAGAATTTAAAATGGGTAAACTAACAAAATCATGTCTGGATCCTATTTATGTCAGGTCGAATAAATATAATGCCAAAGGATATGTGATAAAAATAAAGCCTGCTGATCACTATTTCGTACCTGCTGAAATTTGGAGTAACTACTACTGTAAGGAAAATAAAAATGAAAGCTCTAAAATTTGGAATAAACTAAATCAAATTTCGGGCAAATCTAATAATCGTAGTAATATAGATGAAACAATTAGGACAGCTTTCCCTGATACTGATATTAAAACTGTATGTAATAATTTTGTGAAACAATATGGAAATCTCATCCATGAACTCAAAAAAGAAAACCCTAAGGTGGAAACTAATGATAGGATTGATGAGAACACTAGTACATCGTAATAGTAATAGTAATACTAATAGTACATCGTATTATCTTGATAATAGCCTTCTTCCTTCGCTTAGCTCAACTAAAGATCTTGGGGTCTGGTTTTGTGATGGACTTAAGTTCAGCTTGCACTGTCGCAAAATCACTGCCTCTGCGTATGCGCGCATAGCTCTGGTTAACAGATGCTTTTCGTCTGGTGACCGCGACATCAAAGTTCGGGCATTCAAGGTCTATGTCAGACCAATTTTGGAGTACGCTAGCCCCGTTTGGTCCCCTTATTTGCTTCATGACATTGATGCGGTAGAGGCAGTCCAGCGACGGTTTACCAAGGCATTGCCTGGATTGTGCAACCTCTCATATGGAAGACGTCTGCAGACCCTTAAACTTGAATCACTCGAACTACGGAGAATCAAAATTGATCTTATTCTTACTTACCAAATTATTCATGGTGTAGTTGGGGTAGATATGCCTCTTTTTGACCTGTCGGAGTCAAGTAGGACTAGAGGAAATTCCCTGAAGCTTACGGTGCAAACATCACATTTAGAATGTAGACATAGCTTTTTCGCGTTGCGTGTGGTCAAAATTTGGAATTCTTTACCAGACGAAATTGTCACCTCGCCCACAATTCATACGTTCCGAAGCCGCCTCAGCTTGTTTAATCTAGAGATTTTTATGCATCGGTCTTATCCTCCGAGTTAAATATGTAATCTTGCATAATTACGCTCTTTTTATGTTTGTTCCCACCCCATTAAACTTTGGCTGCCTGTTAGTGACCCACGGTCCTTGTCTGACCTGCTGATAGTGCAACAAATTGTTTTATTTTTTTTATTATTCATTTTTAAATGGTGACAATTCCTATTTTCGGGAGGCTTTTGTTTTTAGTACTTATCATTACCATAATTTGTTCTACATAACGAAGTTTTTTAAACCATCTCATTTGATCATCTGCTTTTATTTTTACTTCGGTCGATCCTCCACGTCCCGTGTCCAACACGTTTGGCGATGCCATCGGGGGCCTTAGCGTCCCTGGCAGGTCTAACCTTGGTGGTAAGGCATTCGTGTCCCCACACCTAATCCCCACACCTTCCCTTGACGGCCAACTTCTTTCATTACATCTGATTTTCTTCTGTTTTTAATTTAGGCTGGCTGTTAGCGATCTTTGGGTCCTTGCCAGACCTGTTGCTATCGTGACAAATTATTATTATTATTATTATTATTATTATTATTATTATTATAGTAAGAAAACTTTTAATTTTGAAAAAAACTTGTGTTATTTTACCTCCTACTAGTGCAGAACTTACACACATTCTTGAAAATATAAAAGCAAAAAAATCAACTGGTTTTGATGGTATCCAGATTGAACATCTTATTAAAAGTCGGGAAAATTCCAGTGTTTTCCTTGAAAAACTTATTAATGTTATTATACAAAAAGAAAAATGCCCTGACAAGCTTAAATTGCAAGTTCTTAGACCTATTTTTAAGAAGGGTGAAAAAGACAACATGAAGAATTATAGACCTGTTGCCCTTCTGCCAGCTATAAATAAAGTAATTGAAAAATACTTCGCTAACTGTGTGGAAAAATTTCTTACTAAGCACAATCTACTTATTAAGACTCAATTTGGCTACCAGAGGGGTAAAGATACTGTGGATGCTTTGCATTTTATTAACGATAAAGTTACCACTGCACTTGATCAAGGCAAATATGTTGGTGCTATTACAGTTGACCTCCAAAAGGCTTTCGACACACTAGATAAAAAAATTCTTGTAAAAAAACTGTACAGTTTGGGACTTAGAGGTAAAATTTACAATATCTTGTCTGATTATTTAACTAATCGGAAGTGTTCTGTTAGAATTGAAGATAATTTAAGTGAATGGCAAAGTGTTGATTATGGTGTTCCTCAGGGGTCTATCCTAGGTCCCTTGTTGTTTCTCCTCTATCTCAATGACATTATGGAATATAATTGGAACACCTACTTGGTTTTATATGCTAATGATATTTTTTTACTTTCTATCAATTACAACCAGGCTGATATCCTCAGCAATTTACAAAAAGATTTTAACCGTTTAAATTAGTACTTTTGTAACAATGAGCTGTATATTAACTTGGAAAAAACTTTTTTTATTCAGATTCATACTTCACATATGAAACTTGATCAAAATATATCGTTGCTCATACAATGAACTGTCATCGTGTCTCTGTCTGTAATTGCCAAATTGTTCAAGAGGTTAAAACTTGTAAATACCTGGGCCTACATATTGACTCTAACTAGAAATTTGAGAATCATATTGAAAATTTAAAGACTAGACTAAGACAGATTATTCCTATTTTGTATAAAGTGAAAGGTTTTCTCAGCATTACAACTAAAAAATCATTATTTGAGGCATGGGTCATGTCTCGGGTACGGTATGGCAATTCTATCTATAGTTCTACCACTGAAGGGAAAATTGACAGTTTGCAAAAACTAATTAACAAGTCTGTAAAGGTATTATTTAATGAAAAAAAATATAAAAATACTTCCCAGCTTTGCAAGGAAAATTATATCCTGACATTCAAGCAGTTGTTTGCTTACACCTTTTTAGCTAGAAATTACTTTAAGAAAGACTTTAAGGAAACTGTAAAGAGGAACGTAAGATATAATAATGATTGGCTAACTGTTCCACAGTGGAGAAATTCCTACGGAAAAAGGTGTCAGGCTTATGTAATTCCAGCGATGTTTAACAGGCTGCCTAGTAACCTTAGGGAAATACCTTATTATTCGACTATGTTAAGGAAAATTAAAAACTGGATGATCATAACTTCTTAGTGTTGTAACGTTATTGGTTGTTATTTGAATTACGTTTGTATTCTGTTGGATTTAGTTGGTTATTTAATGGTAATCTATGTACTTTTAAATTTTAGTCTTTTAAACTTTTGAATTGCTATGTAGCACATACAGATCCGTTTGGGTCTTGTGCCTTTTGTTGTGAAGTTATTAAATTATTAAATTATTAATAATAATAATATTAATAATAATAATAATAATTTTATTTTTCAAATTACTATTATTAAATTATTAAATTAATAAATTACTGTAGTAATAATACAGTTTGTGTGAGTTTAATAACAGTAATTTGGAATAATACAAACATTAATCACGTCACCATACAACAACTACGCATGTGTAGATTGTAAATTATTAACATAAATACAATTTTTTTTACATTATCATAATTCAATATTTCAATAAGCAATTTATACAGCAAATAAACAATAAACAATTTATACAATTTCTTTTCATGGCGTTATAAGTCAATTTTTTTCCCCATTTAGTTTTATAATCTTAAATTTATATTTTGTATTTTTCATTAAGAAAGATGAGTTCAATTACACTCTTCTTAAACAGCTCTTTATTCACGCAATTTAATAAATCTTTTGGAATTTCATTGAATAAATTTGGTATAAAATACACTCGTCTTCTCTTCCCATAATTATTTTTCCACGCAGGTAATTTATAACTATTTTTTATAGCTCTTGATTCACTCGATTAACTTATTTTTACCTTAAATTTACTGTCAAAGTAATACTTTGTTAAAATAACAAAATTTTTTATTTGCCTTATTTTCATAATTCTATTTTCTTTAAAGAGTATTTCCGTTTTTATTTTTTTGTATTTATCCCCAAACAAGATCTTAATTAATTTATTTTGAACTTTTTGTAGTCTTTCAATTAGACAATCTGAAGTCTGTCCATAAATATCAATGTCATATCTGATCACACTTACGACCCATGCATCAAAGATTATTTTTTTCTGTTTCTTATCTAATATTTCTTTTAATCTATAAAGTTTTGAACGTAACTTTCTTAATTTATTTACCATTTCTTTAATATGCATTTTAAACGTCCAGTTTTTGTCAATTTCAATTCCTAAGTATTTCATTGTTAATTTTTTTTCCAATTTAAAGCATTTTTCACTACATGGATAAGTTTGATTTTTATAATTCAAATTTTTACTATTTCCAAAATGTTTTGTTATCCATGTACACTTTTTTTTTTCATTTTTGGTACTGTAATGTCCATTTGTTGTCTTTTCTTTACTTATAAACAATTCGTTTGCAATGTAGTAATAATTTATTATATTAAAGTCATGTTGTAAATTATTTATCATTTCATTGTAGATACCATTGTAGATACTATTTATAGATACCAGAGCTGTATCATCAGCAAACATGAAAATATTAGTATTTTCTATAATATCAACAATGTCATTTGTATAAATTAAATACAGTAGGGGTCCAAGTACAGATCCTTGTGGAACTCCGTATTTACTTACAATTGAAAAACTATTCTTTTCTTTTAATTGTACAATTGTTTTTCTATCATGTAAGTAGCTTTTTATCATATTATGTATTTTTCCTCTTAAACCTAAATTATAACATTTTTTTAATAAAATGTTTTTATCAAAAGTATCAAAAGCTTTTTTTAGATCTATTAAGACAATTCCAATATATTTTAAACCGAGCAGATCCTGTGGACCTGATGGTTTGTTGGCTTTCCTTTTTAAATCCTTGGTTATCGAAATCAGTTATCCACTCTCGAAATTGTTTTCCCTTTCTTTTGCACAAAGTAAAATCCCATCTGCCTGGAGTCAGGCAATTGTAATCCCAGTCTTTAAGAAGGGGTCCCCCTCCGACCCCCTGAACTACAGACCCATAGCCCTCACTTGCGTTGCTTGCAAACTTATGGAATCAGTTATCCGAGATAAACTTGTCTCTTTCCTGCAAGAGCACTCTGTTATTCAACGTGACCAATTTGGCTTTCTTCCTGGTAGGTCCGCTGTTCACTAATTACTCCTGGTCTTAGACCGTTGGACTAGCGCACTTGACGTGGGAATCCCTTCTGATACTATTTACTTCGATTTTAAAAAGGCCTTCGAGTCGGTGATTCATCGAAAGCTCTTTCTGAAGCTTAGCCATTGTGGTATCGTGGGAAAAGTACACGAGTGGATATCAGCATTTCTGCAGAACAGAACCCAAAGGGTATCAATTGAGGATACCTTTTCTTCCTGGACACAGGTTCCTTGTGGCGTTCCACAAGGTTCTGTCTTGGGTCCACTACTATTTGGTATTTACCTAAATGACCTGAAATTCGAAAATAACGATACCTTTGGTTTTAAATTTGCGGATGATTTGAAGGTCGGGGCAGAAAATCTCACCGTGTCCCCTTCTCGGGCCCTTGAGACTCAAGTTCAGGTAGTTAATGTCTGGTCGGAACGTTGGCAGCTACCACTTTCAATCGGTAAATGCCATGCTTTCCATGTTGGTACCTCTAACCCTTGCTCCCGGTATACATTGAACCAGTCGATCCTTCCACAAACAGGTGAAGTGCGAGATCTTGGTATCTGGTTCTCTCAAAATTTGAAATCCTCTCTTCACTGCCGAAATATTTGTGCCTCGGCTTACCGACGTTCTGCAATCATAAGGCGTTGTTTCACATCCGGAAGCATTAAGACGAGGGTCTGGGCATTTAAGATCTTTGTGCGCCCAGTCCTTGAATATGCAACTCCAGTCTGGTCACCATACTTGGCACACGACATCGATTCTATCGAAGCGGTTCAGAGATGCTTTACGAAGGCACTTCCTGGTTTTCGCGAGGTCGCGTACAAGGAACGTCTCAAGAGATTGGGCCTTGAGCTTCTGGAGTTGCGCAGAATTGTTCTCGACTTGATCCTGACTTATCAGATCTTGCACCAACTTATAGAGGTAGATCTTCCATTTTTTGACCTGGCCCCGAGTTTGGGCCGCACCAGAGGACATAATTGGAAGCTGGCAAAACTGAGCCCCTGCATCATTTTTTGAGACGTCCGCTCCAGTAGTCTTCTTTCATGGCGATCTGGGAGCAGTCTGTGCGGGTATCAAACTATGCTGTTAAATTTGGCTGGCTATAGGTGAGCCACAATCCTTGCCAGGCTAGTTGCTTCCACACATAGGGGCAATTGTATTTTTTTTATTCTTTTATTCAAACTGTTCTGCCGCCCTATGTTGCAGGTTGGCTCCATGTTTATTATTATATTTACATACTTCTTTTTAATTGTAAATAGCTCTAGTATTACTTTCCACTTCAGTTTTTAACTTTCACTACACCAGTTTTGCATTTTCATTGTTTTATTATTATTATTTTTTATCTTTATGAAGATTGACAATTGGCATTGGCCAAGCTTTAAACTACGATGTATTATCTTATTGTTTTTAAGGAAACATTGACAATGTTACCCGGTTTTTCTCTGCACTTGTCCATCACGTTTGGCGATGCCATCGGGGACCATCGTGTCCCTGGTAGGTCTAACCTTGGTGGTAAGGCATTCGTGATCCCAACCCCATACCATCAACCCTTCCTCTGCAGCCGAGCCATCGTGTTTGTTTTAAACTTTTAACTGTTAAACTTTTATAGTGTACAATTTTTAGTTTTATCATCGGACGGCAGTCAGTGACCACCCAGTCCTTGTCGCTCCGGTTGCGTTTGCAACAAACCTATATATATTATATTTTCCTTCATTTAACCCTGTTGTTATTAGGTCGTTTAATTCTGATAATAAATCGTTAGTTCCTATATGTTTTCTATATCCAAATTGTGATGATGTTAGATTTTTACAGTTATTAAAGAACTTCCATATTTTATTTACAAAAAATTTTTCCAGAATTTTATCAATTATGGACAGTAAAGCAATTGGGCGATAATTATTTAGGTCTTGTTTATTTCCCTTTTTATGTATTGGTCTTATAATTTGAATTTTTAACTGCTCTGGCCAAACTTCATGCGTGATCATTGCATTTATTAGCTTACATATTGCTTTTGCAGTATTTTCTTTAGTTTGTTTTATGTGATCAGTTTTTATTTTATCTATTCCTATCAGCATGTGTATTATTTAGATCTGTTATAATATTTATTATTTCCTTTTCTGTTACTTCTTCTAAATACATAGTCTGTTTCGTACATTTCATACACTTAATCCTCTTTTTTGTTATTTTTTTTTGAAAAATTTCCTTTATTATATATGTCATCCTTATTTATAGTTCTCAGTTCTATTACTTGGTTCGAAAAGTTTTTGTTAAATTCATTTACAATATAGTCTAAACTTTTATCATTGAAAGTCTTTACAATCTCATCGTCAATTTGTTTTTTTATGATTCTTCCCAGTTAACTCATCTACTACTTCCCATATCGATTTCTTACTTTTTTGTAATTTATTTACCTTGTTTTGAAAGAATTGCTTTTTGCATTCTTTAATTTTTTTATCAATAAGTTTTTTTGCCTTCTATATTTTACTAGTAACTCTTCATTTTTAGTTCTCAAAGCTTTTAATTCGTTCCACATTTTATTCTTTCTATTTATGCAATCTACTAAGTCATCTGTAATCCATTCTTTTCTGTGTTGTTTATTTTTATTTATATATTTTTTCTTTTATTTTGTAGTATTATTCTGATAAATTTCGTGAAACTTTTTTATAATTGCGTTATAAATTATTTCTGGTCCATCAAAAGCATTAAAAAAATTCCAATTTATTTGAATTAATTCTTTTTCAATTTGATGATTATTCATTTTCTGTAATAATTCCTCTCTAGCTTCATTTTTAAGTGTTTTGATATTTTTTATCCTCTTTTTGATGCCATATCCAACTCATTGTCCAATAATGATCCACAACTTTCTCTGTCAAAACTCCACCTCTTGATTTACCAATTTTACTTTTTACATATATATGATCGATACATGATTTCTGAAGATAATTTTTTCCATTTTTTAAAACAAACTCTTCTCTAGTTGGTGAGTTTATCTTGCAATTTAATCCTAATTCTGCTAAAATGTTTTCGTAGTAATCTATAGCTAATTGGTCACGATTATCTTCAGTCTTCACTTTTGTCAAGTATGTCGATATTCATATCACCAATAATAATCTGATGTATACTATTGTCGCCATTTTTGTATAATATCTCTTTTAAAGATTTTGAAAAAACTTTTTTGTTTGATGTTGGTTTTCTATATATGACCACAATTTGCATATCTTGGATTTTATTTATTTTATCATGTATTTCAATTTCAAGAATGCAATTTTCTTCCTGATCTATTTTATTGTAGGTTAAATCAAATATAATAATAATAATAATAATAATAATCATAATAATAATAATTTATTCCACACTTTGCACGAAACCAAGGGGTTTGTATGTGCACGTTTAACAAAATACAATACATGGTAAAAGTCAGAAGGTGTTACACAAACTTCACTAAAATATAAACTATAATATAATTATAACTACAATATACAGTATTTTTACAATAAAGACTACAGTGTTAGAACACTAAAGACTATTAAGACTACAATATTAATAAAGCCTTATTTTAAAATCTATTTTTAAATTTCTTTCCTAATGTTGCAATTCAAGTTCCTTAATTCTCCTGGTAATTTATTAAATACTTTTGGAATTACGTAAGTCATGCTGCGCTTCCTATATGAATTCTGTATGAAAGCATCCCAACCAATTATTGTTATTTCTTTTGCCTCTCATTATAATTTCTTTCCAATCTTTTTCTTGTAATTTTGCACTATTATAGTAGAATACATTAACATTTCTAAAGTCATGAGTTCATTTTCAGTTAATATGTCCTTTGTACTCTTTTTAATTCTATTGTTATTAAAGAGAATTTCAGCTGCTATATTTAACACTTTGTAAACTTTCAATTAGTCCTTTTGACATTGTTGCATAAATGGTTAAAGCATACCTCACATTAGACATAATATAAGTTTCATATATTAATTTCTTAGTGTGCATATCTAAAATATCCCTAATTTTATACAGCAGTGGTATATTTCTTCTAATTTTATTTTTCAAATATTCAATGTGTTGGTAAAATTTCCAATTCGTATCAATGTCAAGTCCTTAGTATTTTGTTCTATTTACAGTAGTAATTTGTTTTCAATCACAATTTGTCATTAAAGAATCGTTATGGTGCGCTGTTATAGATACTTTACTTATCTCCATATGTGAGGTCTTAATTGGCATAAACATGTTTTCTCGATGCTGATGCTGAAATCATTATTTTGGAAATAATTGCAAATTTTATTGAAGTCATTTTGTAAATCATTCACCATATAATAATAATAACAATAATAATAATACTGCTTTATTCAATTACAGGAACACGTACGGCACAGGTACTGGCACGAAGTCCTTACAGACTTGTGTGTGCAAGAAATTAATATGTTAACATTGTTATTATTTTTTTTTTTAAATATATCTACTATTATATCAAGTAACTGTTAACATTAATTAAACATTTGGTATTTTGTTCACTTGTCTATTACACTTATACATTATTATTATTTTTTTATGTGTACATAAATATTTACAAATAAGTCTATAAGTTATCAACATTAATTAAACAACATGGTATATTTCTTCATTTGTCAATAATGTACATATATTACATGGATCTCTTTCGTCTCCTTATTTTTATTGATTATTTAGTTGCCATTTTTTTGGTCTTGTGTTTCATTTCACTATAATTTTGTATGTGTCTTAGTTCCGTTGGAATTTAGTTAAATTTTGACGGTATAAGAAATTTCATGGTTCTCTTACCATACGAATTTCGCTATTTAGGTTCCTGTAGCCATTTTTTATTCTCTCTTATACTTCTATTCAGTTTTATTTTATTTTCAATTTTGAAATAGTTCCTATTTATAATGCTCCAGTTTGCTCCAGTATCAATATTCATGATTCCTAAATCTTTATAAATCTCACTGCAATGTTGCATTTTTTTTAAAGAGTACTTTAATTGCTTTATTTATTACTCTTTGTATTTGTGTAACAATGCTGCTTGAAGTCGTTCCGTATACGATCAGTCCATAATTTATGTATGACATAATAAGAGCTTCAAAAATCATTTTCCTATTTTTTTT
>JAHWFP010160491.1:4702-34771 GCA_023313725.1 Lithobius niger | reverse complement strand
TTAATTAGAAACTAATATATGACAGTTTTCTACATTGCAGTGTTGGGTTTTTTGCTCTGTTTTACCACAAGTTCCATCTTTAAACTGCTGCAGCAGCTGTTCAACTTCAGACAAATGAATGTGATGAGGCTTAGTTCAACTTCATCTTTCATCTAAGCTAATCTCATCCATTTATCTGAAATAGAACAGGTACTGCAGCTGCTGAAAGATGGAATTTGTTGTAGAATTATACAAAAAGCACAGCACTACAACGTAGAAAAACCGTCGTAGTTTAGCTTCTTATTAATATAAATAGTTTGATTACCCTCCTAGGAAATATACATCATCATCTTTCGTCTAAGCCTAATCACATTCATTTAACTGAACTATAGTTGGTACTGCAGCAGTTTAAAGATGGAACTTATTATAAAATAGCGCGAAAAGCACAGGGCTGCAATGTAGAAAAACTGTCGTAGCTTTGCTTCTAATTAATATAAAATATTTTAATTGCCCTTGTTGGAAAACGTACATCTTCACCTTTCATCTAAGCCTAATCACATCCATTTATCTGAATAGAACGGCTACAGCAGCAGTTTAAATATGGAAGTTTTCGTAAACAATGCAAAAATAAAAGCGCTACAACGTAGATAAACTGCAGTAGCTTAGCTCCTCCTTAAAATAAATCGTTTTTTATTACCATTGTTGTAAAACCAGGGACGTAGAGGTTTGGGTCTCTACGTCTCTGGTAAAACATACATCTTCACCTTTCATTTAAGCCCACACATTTCAGTGGATCATAATTAGAACTAACATTGAAGCTATTTAATTGTAATACTTACATGCGCTGTTGTATGTATCGCATACGTAAACGGCCTAATAGACCTTAAATAACAAATTTCAGCAAGAAGGATTAATTTTACCAAAAATATGAATAGAACCTTTTTTGAAAGAAATTTTATTCTAAACATAACTGGTCCTTTCCGAAGAACGCTTTAGGTGATGGTAGTAAAAAACCGTTTTTTGGTCGTCAAATACCGGTATGTGATTTTATACAAATTAGCGTATATTTTTTTCGGAATGTTCCCAGATTCAGATTTCAGCAGATTTTGGAAATGTTGTACAGGATGACATTCTAGACATGAAACACTAAGAATGGTTTTCGTTGCAATTTGTTCAATGTACACATACATTTTTTTAAAATTCCACCATAATATAAATGCAAACGGTGGTTTTCACTCTGCCGGATGGCAGTCATCTTTGATATTTGGGTAAAAATGATATTATAACATCACACTAAGTTAAGTTAAGTTAAGCTAAGATTTACCCGAGAAAGTGTCTTTGTACTTGATTCTAAGTGGTCTGGTTCGAAACTTACCTCTTCAATATGACTGCTGACGGCCTTAATTGATTTGGGTAAATGCCGGGATTTTCGGGAGGGACATGGTGGCTAGATTATTTATAAATGGCCTGTAGAAGTCAAATCAATTGTCAAACCATCCTAGCTGGAAAATGGTCATGGAATTGAGATTTATGACCCACGTGGATAGTTGGCTACAATAGCTATACGTACAAGATGTTTAAATCTCAAGTCAGAATTGATCATAATGTGTATACCATAGGTAGTCTTTACTATATTAAAAAGATTTCGTTCATTGTATTGATTTAAAGCTGCACTACACAGTCAAAATTCCAAATAATATTTTAAACTCTGGATTTTCGGAAAATATATAAAAAAAACCACACGGTACTGTGAAATGTACATTCATGGGCAAAAATTGAAAAACGATCCCCTAGATACGTCCATTTATGTCGTAACAAATGACGTCAAACGATTAATCTCAGAGCGATGTTTTTCATAAAAGTGATGTTTTTCTTAAGAGTGATGTTTTTCATAAAAGGAAACAAAAAATGACAAATCTAGCTAAACAAAATATGTCTAGTAATGTGCATAGAACTAGAATTGTGTCCCATTGTTCCGAGACATTACAAAATTGAACATTTCCAATTTTGCCCAAATCACAACGTTGTTTACTGCAGCTTTTTTAAACCTAAATTTTGTTTTGCATACATGACCCGTTGCTTCACCAATGTGCTTTACAACTCTTCCCCATCCAACGCCCATTGACGCAACCGCATCTGGCATCTGTAACAATGGAAGTAACATCGTTCAAATGTGCCATTATCAAAGCCATCGGTGATGCACCCACTATCGAACCGCCTAGCTGCCTAGACCCATACCATATTATCCTGTCAACTATCAAGGAAAATTTAAAATGGCGGAAAGATTAGAGGTGAGCCCTTGTAGTATGTAAGGCACAAATACACCATCCGTTCACCCTCTGCTGGAAAAGGGAATGATTTATGGTTGTGTGACAACATTTCAAACTGAATTTGAAATTGTGGGGTTCAGCATTGGTGCTTCTGAAAATAATATTAACTCGTACATTCGTTTTAACAAGCTGGTCGACAAAGACATCATTTTAGGCCTACTGTTAACCGCTTTGCCTAATGCAAAACACACGATTGAACAGTAAAATGGAACAAAAGAACTGTTTGTGTACTACATACAAAAATGAAGAACTTCCGTAGAAGAATCTGTTTGTTCAAGAAAAACTAGTTGTCCCATTTTTTTATTACTGCCCGGTTGGTTGGCAATCGATGAAAATGAACAATTGGATTTAAGCGACCCATTCCTCATGCAGTATACTGGACATTTTCCATACCTGGCAGCCAGAGGATCTAGTATTTAACATTAATATTTGAACAATACAATACAATGACAATGACAGTAAAAAAGAAAGTGAATAATGATGTAAAATTGTGTGAGGTGGTGTTTTTTTTAATACATGAAAAGTAACTAACAATAAATGGTAAAGGTATTATTCGTGGTTTTCTTTTTTTATTTGTTTATATCTCCTTATCTATTTAGTTTGTTTTTAATCATTTTTCTAATTATTAAAACATCTATAAAGCGAGTGTGTACAGATTTGTTTCATCCTGCAAACCATCGTATAATAGTCCAAGCTTTTTGTGCAAAACTAATCTGCAAAAACAAATTAATACAAAATGTGGATGAAGGGCCTACTTCAGTGTTTGTGTGCTACAGAGCAGGGCAAGCAGAATACGAACAGACGAAAGCTCTGTCTAAACTGCACATCATGCTTACAGAACGTTTTAATAAGGAAATTTATGAATCTGTACGTAACAATTTCATTTTTTTTCTGGATGCTTAGCCCATGAACTTAAACCCGACTTAATCGTGGATGCTTTCGTGAAACAGGTCATCATAGAAATATAATGCTGATATGATTAGTGCATAATTTATACCAGAAAAATGTGCGTACTGTTTCTTTAAACATGCATTATTACTATTTATTTTTTAAATGTTCGGGGCAAAACCCAGGTACAAACACTGGGAATTCAGCTCGGCGTTGGGCCTAAATTCCTGCGTAACGCATATAAAGCCGCGCCGAGTGAGCCTTTTCATACCTGCTCATCGATTGCAGAGCGAGTACGTCAGATGAAATGAGGTTGAGAGGTGCCATAGTTAAAATTCCGATAACTGTGTTTGTTCAAATGTAATGACAATGTCTAAACAAAAGGTTAAAAACTGTTTTCCAGAGCATGCCTTGCCCTATTAGCGTCTAAAAGAGTAAAACCACACATTAAAAATATTTTGTTAGCATGTAGCAATTTGCAGGACATTGTGTGCGTGTGTGCTTTAAGTATTTTAAAAGGAAATATTTCTCTAACTTCATCTCAGAAAACCAAACTTTGAAGATATACGAAAATCTTGCTTGCCATATCAAAAAAAGAACTATTCTGGATGGAAGAAGGCTCAAAATATCTGGCAGTTTTGTCCATTTACACGCTCTTCTCTCGAGGTTTGGCAGGACCCATAATAAAATAATGTAGTGTCAGGATTATTGGAGGAAACAAATAAATAAACAACCAATATGTAAATGTCTGAAGCTAGATCCCATGAGCGCTAATGAAACACGTCATATACTTGGCTCGTCCAGGTAATAAGCAAACTGAACTGTTAAAGGAAGTCACACTGTACTAAAATATTAACTAGCCAGGATGAAACCATGCGAGACGTGCTCTCCAGCAACCCCACAAGTGACTACGAGAAAGCCAAGTTGTACATGCAAACACTACAGCGTTACTTAGATGTCAACATGAAGTATGAAGACGAGCCTTTAAAAATAATTATGACCTCCCTCGCAGGAGCTCCAGGGCAATGGAGGTGGAACCCCTCCTTGGATAGGGACACCTACGGTGCTCTCTTTGGCACCTCTGCAGTCGTAACTACAGTCAGTAGTTTGCTGCATGAATATGGGCCTCATGTGAACGATTTGATCTCCCAACGTCGAACTCTTGCGCCTCAACAATTTATAGTTCCTTTAAACTATAATAGGAGAATCTACCATTTCCTAACTATGGGTCCAGTTCAATTTGACAACATGGGGCAATTAATAGGTCAGGACAGTAAGCCTATACCTGGCTGTAGCGTAGTACAATTGATTCACGGTAAAATAAGTGAGAATATTTCATTTAGTGATAAGATGTCAAATCTACTGGACTGGGCCAAAATGAAAGCTTTAATTCCACACATAGCTGCCTTACAGTGTTCCAGTGATTAAAGGCTCTCTCCTCCCTGCCCATTATATCAGATTTGCCAGCTGAAAATGAGCAACAGCTCAGAGCAACGGTAGGTAGGTGTTGAGGCAGTACCTCGTGCTCAGAGGAGTCCTTCAATTGATGCTGTTTTAAAAAAGTATCTATTTCGATGCAAATTCTCCAGCCGGCTATGGAGGCATTCAGAGGCTCTATAGGGTTGCCAATCCTGGAATTTCGCTAGTGCGTGGTAAAACGTTGGTTTAGAGGTGAACCAACCTATACTCTTTTCAAACCTGTTGTGCGCAAGTTTCCAAAAAACAGAGTAAAGGTAGCTGGTATAAGTAACGTGTAGTCTTCAGATCTAATCGAAGTAACTATCCTATCATCTTTTAATGACAATCTTAATTTTCTTCGCACTTTTATTGATGTCTTTCAAAATATGAGTGGATAATACCTATCACGAAGAAAGATCCAGTTTCTGTAGCTACGGCTTAAAGTGAGATTTTACAAGATTCCTCCTCCTCCACAACCCTCATATCTTGGTGTGACAACAGGAAAGGACACCGAAATTTTGGCATACAACAGTTGCTAGGACAGTACAATGTTAAACAGTATAACACGCAAAATGAAGACATTAAGGCTTGTGTTAGTGAAAATTTTATAAGATTGGTCAAAAACCAAATATATCGTTACCTCCACAAGAACAATACTCAGAGGTACATCGACGTACTGCCAGAAATTATTAGGTCTTATAACAGATTTTACCACAGGTGAATATTATTAAAATGGCACAGTTGACGTAAACGAATACGGGAAATGTTTTTTGTAAATCTGTATGGTGGTGAACTTAAAATAAATGATGCAGTGAGAATGGCAAAAAAGACTCATATTTTTACGTGAGGTTGTAAGCCTAACTGGACAGAAGAACTAGTTTATGTTAGTGTTAAAAGGTTGTACATTTATTTGTACTTATAAAGTGAGGGACTAGATTGGAGATTTGATAATTGGTAAGAGCTTCAAAAAGTTAGTATTCCTAAAAAGTATAAAATTGAAAAAGAACTTAAGGCTCGCTGAAGAAAGGGACATATGGAGTTACCCTAAGTCAGTGAACAGTTTCGTTACTAATATTGAGTGAAGAAGCTGGCTGACAAAATTTACACACTGCTGCTATCTAATTCAAGTGTGGACTTTTTTCACGAAATATTTTTCTAAAGTTTACTGCATGTTTGGTGTTCGTTTTAACTGACGATTGCATTGGCAGAAATAACTTTCCCTTATAATATTAGTCAAGATTCTGGGATAATCTTAAAATCTGCCAATGAAGAAGCGAGATTATTACATTTTACATTTACTGAAGGAAGAAAACTTCTTTTACGATGTGGTCACTAAAAGGCTGATAAAAAGAACTTTATTTTGCCTTGTACTAGAGGTAGTAAATGTTACAATAGCATGACAAATTTAATGGATACCATCAACTCTGATATACGTGACCATAAAAATCCTTGCACTTGAACGGCCCTACGAAATCGGATCAAGACTGATGCATACTGTACAACGAAAGTACACAAACTTTTACTAGATGCATCTTTATTTTTGAGCATATGTTTGTTAGGTTGTATCTAGGCTAGGTCCTAAATTAGTGGCTAGGTTCAGTTTTGATACATTTTTCAAGCATATTCCTGACAGAGAACAGTAGACAGTCAAAACAACCACTAAGATGTCCATTTTAGAAGAGACGAAATTCTCTATACAAAGCACTTATGCTTTATTGTTCAACGACAATATCTACAGGAGTTCAGTTAAGTTTCTTAAGTATTAACGTTTTAGATCTGAAAGTTGCATTGGTATGTTTTCGTTAATTATTACTGAGTGCCTAAGGATGTACTGGTACATCTCATACTTTTGATTTACTATACAAAACTGTGGAGGGCAGTACGTCCACTATGGCTTAGCCTGAGTCTTTGTTGGGTATGTTAGCTCACTTTTCAAGTGCTAGATTAGATGGCAGAACCATGCAGTAGAATTTCAAGTTTTTAGTGTTCTAGCTGAAGCGTCTTTTTTTAAGTGAAAGCCAACATGGCGTTGTCAGTGAAAATGAATCTGAAACTGGCAATCTTATTAAAAGTAACACGTCACAGAGAGGCTCGAATTATGTGCCAGAAAGTGATTACAGTAAACAATTATTATTACGACTAACTTGGAGTGCTTATTTCACACTTGAGCAGCCTTGTTTGTTGCTAGTATGCTTTCGTCGTACTTTTGTTAAGACACAAATATTTCGTATTTCCCTAATTTTTTACAAAAAGAAATATTTTTTAAAATTTTCACCTGAGTTTCCAAAAGTTCCATTTCATCTAAAATCTCCAAAAGAAATTGTTTTAATTGGTGAAAAACTAATTGAGTTGTGAGTTTTTTTCTAAGATGCTAATTTGGTCAGGACCAGCGGACATGCGCAAAACATTACGTCAGGCTCCAAAGTGTTAAGTATTCTTCAGTTATTGAAGAATTAGGCCAATATGTAGCAAGGCTGGTGATGTATGTAGCATTGAATTTAACAGATTACGTTACTATCCCCTTCTCAATCAAATTCCTTTTAACTCGAAGAAATACAGCTAGCCGACGACAGTGGGCAACCCATAAAATTTGGTCATTATGGACGGGTTGTTTAAGTGTTGCATTTAAGATGTTATAAGGGTACTAGACTGCTCCTATAAGTACCTTTCTGCCCTTCCTCGCCTTCATTCATTCACCATGGTGTGCGACTGCCCTTACACAGAATACTATGAATCCCAAGCGGGTGACGACTTCCTGTTTACTTCAGATTGACGTACAAGGTGGCCACGGATTAGGAAGTATTCTTTTTAGCCTAGGAAAAGTGGCCTTGCCATTTAAAAAATCTTAGGTGGGTTCTTGGAATGAAACGCCTAGTAATGAGGTAGGGATAGGCTCTGACGTATTGTGGGTAGACGATTTGTAGATTCAGCTCGTGATAGATTTAAAACAGTATGTCGTGACGTCATGAGTGTAGTTGCTAGATTGTTACAACAACACAGCAGTGGGCATTGTCGTAAGAGGAAGCAAAAGTCTAGTGTAAGGGGTATATACTGTATCAAAAATGAAGGGAACGGGAAAAAGAAGAACCTCGTCGAAAATTCTAACTGTCCTAGATTAAAGGTGTATATAAATGATGTAACTAGTCTAAACCCTCAGCATAGACTCGTCAACATGGCTTTCTCACACCCAAATTCTTGAGAGTGTCTGTTATCCCCGCTCGATTTACTTTCAGTTGGTCCAATTCAACTTTCTATGCAGAAAACAAAATGTGTAGAATACAGACCAGTAGCTACTATTAAACCCAACCAGGTAATATACTTTACAGTACCTGGTTCAGAATATTGATGTGTATGTGAGTATAAGTTGTGAATGCCAAATGGAGAAGATTATGCAATCGCAGATAGCGGTAACATCATGCCAACAAATCTATGGTTGCATTCAATGTTTTCATTGGTAGACGTAAGCTTAAACGGAAAATTACTGACCGGTACAAATGATAATTATGCTTAGAAGGCCTGCTCCCAAAATTTACTGTGCTGCAATCCTAACGTTAAAGGGTCTCAGTTGGAATCGCCATGTTGGGTTACGGCCAATTCATGATCTGCTAGAATTCAGGGTAATGCGAAAGTAGAACTTTTAGGATGTGTTAGTTACAATTTAGTGAACCACTCCCGCCTTATTTTTAACAACACTGTAGTTAACATTTGTGCCTCATAAACTTGAATTCCACTTGTACTTGAAGACTACTGGAATAAAAGCACAGACAAATCTTATGATCGTATCTCTCGAAGCTGCTCTCTACGTACACAAAGTAATCCCCCCCCCCCCGCACTTCTATCTTCATCGCTCATTCAAAAATTCTGGCTGTTTCAAGTGCAAAATATCCATACACTCGAAAAAAATAATATTCAAGAGCCATACTTTCACGCAGAGTACACATGGTGCTAGTATTGACAATGTGTTTAACGGTGATGTACTGTTTTGAGTCACGCTTAAATTGTGTGTCACACCATACACGAAAAGTGTTAAAGATGACAAATTAAAAGCTTCCGTGGATGGTGTGATGTATTATTCTAAGCCACAAGCCTGTTACTTTCCTGCCAATAAATACGTAAATGCATTCATATAGATGTACACTGGCATAGGCATTATGTATCGCAACGTGGCCAATGATAAAACGTATGCCATATGTAAATGCAGCAGACATACATTGTTTTGCTTCAACCTGACTGATGACTCACTTTCCAACCATACCAGTCACATGTTTTTGGTTAACAACGGTATCATTTGTTTAGAACTTTCCTTCTGCGCAAACTTGGCACAAAACGTAACTGTAGTGTTTTTAGCTGAAAAAGAAGCGTTAATGCAAATTGATGAGAAAATAAAAGTACTTTCAACTGAAGAATGAACACGCCACAAATATATGATATTTTACATTGTTGTTATGCTACGTTTTTGGGCGATTTCCTCTAACACACACCCGATGGCAAAGGATGGAGTATTTTTAATTTGTATGAAAGTGATAAGGCAGGTTCACTCTGGATCGTTCAAGGGGACTGAATATTTGACTCATTCGACATGCTTTCTTTAACTAACACTTTACTTCTACATTTAAAAGAAGTTGGTTTCACAATACTGAAACAATTACAATGCATTGAGTCAAGAATGTGCAGATAATTTTGTATATTTTGTATTATTCATAGATGTAAAGGGTATTCCCTAATTGATATTATACAATTTTTTAAATGTGAAAATACATTGCTACTCAGAAATGTAGCAGAACAAGAGTGTAACATATACATTTGTTGCATGTCCATTCTTCAGTTGAAAGTACTTTTCTTTTCTCATCAATTTCCATTAAAGCTTCTTTTTCAGCTAAAACACTACAGTTACGTTTTGTGCCAAGTCTGTGTAGAAGGAAAGTTCTAAACGAATGTTTTAAGCTTACGTGAATAAACTTGCTTAATGTTGCTTATGACCTTTCATTTTTTATGTATTTGCTGTGAAATGGCTTTCTTGTGCGATAGATGTGGCTGCACAAACGGAATAACATTTCAATGTTAGTCATCGACAGCGCCACACCTACCAAGCCACCAGCCATGGAATGCACACCTCCACCGTTACAGACACAGGACCATGGCTCAGCCGCTTTCATCAAAAATGGCATAGACGTACTCCAAAAATAGCAGAGTTGAGACTGTGCAATGTTTAAGGACTTATTTTACAATATGGTGAAACTAGGCTTGCGAGAGACATTTTTATAAGTGGTAATTATGTGGATGATTACGAGATTGATTCTTATTGCATCAGTGGAGATTCCATTGAATCAACTGTCTCGTGCATTACAAGGAAAACATGAATGTTGACTTTGTGCTAAGCCTTTCAAAATGATCACACCATCAATTGAGCCCAAAATAGTTCAACTTTCAACCAAAACTATGAGAAGGAACTTTCTGGCAACAGTTACATAAATACGAATGCAAACCTATTGACGTTACCTTTTGAACTTAGGCCGGGTTTACGCAACCACTCGCTTTTACATTCTCGCAGCTAGAAGCTAGAAATCATCTGAAATTCCAACATGGCGGCGGTTTTATGTCTTCCGCCTCGCAACGAAAACAGCAAATAACGTGAGTTCAGAAGCGTTTGGGAAAATTGTTTCGTCATGAGGAATTATTTATATTATTGGCACGGATTATAAGACTGCAAGTTATTTACTCAAACGATGTCGGATTTAGCTAATCCAGGTAGCGTTGTTACCATGGCAACAACACCTTTGCCATCGCGATTGAGTTCTAGCTGCGAGAATGCAAAGGCGAGTCGCTGCGTAAACGCGCCCTTACATGTCCGACTGTCTGAGAGGGGAATCGAACCCATGCCCTTTGAAATCAAGAGCTGAGATCCTACCGCTCACCATACTGACAAGGCCAAAAGCAAATTAAGCACAAACACATATACATGAAAACACATACCTTTCCAATGGGCACTGGAGGGAAGCATGCTTGCGAGCTACACTGAAAACACTGTGCTGTAAAGCTTCACAAACCAAACAAACAATGAAGGAACCAGACGTCCAACAGTACCATTTGAATTATCCAAATGTATGTTTTATAAAACAATGTATCCTCTGATCATTACATCCAGTGTCTAAATGAACACAAGTAGTTTTCCTTTGAACAAAGGAGCATTAGATCTTATCTGTACAAAGTGTTCAGTCTTGTACAGAATAAACTTTCTCTAACAGTAGCTGACTCAAAGAGGTTCATTTTGGACACTGGAATTGATTCACTTAGATAAAGAAGAAATCACAAGGTAAAGGGTAAATGAAGCAAGCAGTCTGCATTAAAGACTGGCCTTGTGAGGAAACACAATACACTAGTCTGAGAAAGAAAGAAAAGACTACTACCCCGACTGGGACTCGAACCCAGGACATCCCAGGACATCCCAGGACATCGAACAAGATGTCCTGGGTTCGAGTTCCAGTCGGGGCAGTAGTCTTTTCTTTCTTTCTCAGACTAGTGTATTGTGTTTCCTCACAAGGCCAGCCTTAATTGATTCACTTAGCTATGGTCATTACAAAATACGAAACAGTAATGATGAATGTGTGTTTTTAGCTTTTTTTTTTTTTACTTAGGTAACCTTCTTTTTGTGGTTTGCAAAGAACGTTTTTCTTAGTTGCTATTCTTTTTGTGTGTTATGTTGTTTGCGCGAGGAGAATATGCTCTTTGGTGATTGAAGCTATAGAGAAACACGTAAACATTTATTTTTCTGATTTATTTATCTGTATGACTTGATTTTTAAATCCATTGTATTTTTTACATGTGTCGAACACGTGTGTACCCTCCGGCTATTTTAAACGGAGGATGATGAGATATGATTGTTGTGTGAAATTGATGAATGGAATGCAAAAACTATACGTACCTAGACTCAATTTTAATAGTATGCTCACCTATGAATGCTACCTCATCCCTTTTTTTTTAATAAAACAAATGCACACCATGAAACGAAATCGATACCTGCATATATTACTAATAATCATGATTTGTTATGGATGCTAAGATCTTAAATGACGTTCGAAATTGCTTCCATTTTGCATTGTATTAAAAGAAATGCTCATTAGCAACTGAAACCTGCATTTACTAGCCGAAACCGCATCTACCAGCTGACATATTGTTTTTTTTTTTGTGTGCAAATGACTTTCTTGGTAGATATGCTTGTGAAGAAAGGGAAATAAAAGTTTTATTCATGACAGCGTTGTTTCTTTTTTTTTTGTTTCTTTTGTTTTTAAATATAGCGCATGTATGACTATGGGTCTTTTTTTGTGATGGGATAAGAAATAAAGTTTGTTTTACTTTGACTAGGTATATAAGTAATAAGAAATAGATCACTTGGCAGTATAGTAGCTATCATTTTTAAAGACAATCATGAACAGATATCAACAATATGGTGATATTGTTAGCAGACTTGAATTACTGATATTGATGACATTAGTACTTCTAGCAATTAAATTATCTGTACTTATTTTGACTGCAAGTACCAAACAACATTGTCATTTTTACAGAAAAGTGTGTGTGACTTTCAGTGTTACAGCAAAACTGTACTTTAAACTGTAAAGAGGAATGCATTCTGTTCCAGGACTTTATCTAACAGACTAAATGTGACCTTGATAGTATTTATGCTCGACTTACCAAAAAAACTACACACCTCAGACTTCACTTATGAAGAGTTTGAAAATTTGCATAGATGAGACCATACTACATGAGACCATACTACAGATGAAAATGTGCGATGTTTTATCTGAGAAATAAACCTTCTTTTTTTTATCACTATTGTGTTTCTTTATTTTTAAACTTTTGCATGTTTTATGTGTGATACATACGGAACGAAATCCGATAAAAAAAAGTGGACGGGTTGAACTTCATTGCACAATGGGTGAGGAAAGTGGTTGGGTTGTCTTACATTGCACGACTGAAATGCAATGTCAAGGTTATATTGATCATGTAAATTTTGTAGAGTTTCAAGATTTTGTGGAGACCAACAAGTGTCTGATATTTAACACTACCTTCTAGCGGGTGAAAAACAAAGTAATTCATCACTTAAGACATTATAGCTGTTACCTATCCTTTTATTTAGAATAGTAAATGGGTGGCTACTGCATTGATTAAAATATTAAGACGTGTATATTAAGGATAATGTACGTTAAATTATTTTAAAAACGGATGGATAAAATAAGGAGTCTGAGCTACAAGACTAGTTACTCCGAGTGCCAAAAATGAAAAATGATAGGTATATAATGACTGCACAATGCGAAACAAAACCGATACCTACATGTATTTGCTGATAAACGTTGATTTTTTTATAAACACAGTGTTTGTACAAGATCACACACACAAATTTTAACGACTTTCAAGGATTTGTTCGAAACAAATATATTTTTTCAAGGAGTTTTCCAAGACGTGTATTTTTGTTATTTTAAATTTTGATTTTTTGTCGTAATTAAGGAGTGTCTGGCTTTTTTTTTTATCAATTATATTGAACGATAATGACTTAACTTCCAGGCTCAAACTTCATAGTTAACGCGTGGGATTGCTCTGGAAAAAAGTACTTTTTTCTTGTCCTCGCTGACGAATTTCGTGTTTCAGGTCAGGCTACATATTTTCTTATGTGACGTGTTTATACGTTAAGATTAGAACTGTTAATAGCCTAGTTTTCATTTTGTCGGAAAAAAAAGGTTGGATGTTGAAACATAGTAGTATACTCGGGTTAAGTCTAATGGTATGTGACTTTTTTGCAACTTTTAGGTAAAAAAAAAATAATTCTCAAATGTGCATGTTTACTTTTGTTTAGCATTGGGTTGTGTAGGTTGAATTTTTGTTGTGTATTAATGAAAGTTTGGTCATTGTAATGTACATTGTGGAGTGTCACGTGGAGGAGCAAATGGCTAGATAAAATTTTTTTTTAATGTGTTAGATTATCAAAAACTGGGTTATCAAAATTAACCCACGGTGACATGTATGGTTTTTCAGATTAACCAGATCTAACGGCCCCAGTTTTAGTATGTCGTTGTGTTAGCATGACTAACCACCATGCGTTGATAAGGGGAGATGTGGGTTTAACATAGGGGACTCGAACGACAACTGGAAAAATTGGAACTTTCAGAGTCCATGCTAGATCTCGCAGTTAAGTTAGCATGCGAGACTATCAGAATCCTTCAACAACTTTGAAATCAATTCTGGGCGACACTGTAAATTCTTTTGGTCCTTGCAACTGGTGGAAGTTTCTCAGTTCAAATCCATGGGTTTTTGCTCTCTTTACTCTTCCTTTACTAACTGTTTTCTGTTTCTGAAAATGACTTGAAATTTTTTAATAGAAACGGTTCATCTATAGATGATGTAATTGGCTCAAATAAATTTAAAAAAAAGTAAATTTATATCATTAATTGGAATCGTGTGCGTACTTGCAAGGATAGTTCCTGAATTCTTGAATAACACATTGCTCTTGGCACACAAAATAATCCTTTTCACTCGTACAGATTTCTGCACGCCGACTAACATATTCATACTGCAAAAAAGTTGAAAAGCACGATACATTATAATACATTATGTTCAGTTTATTCTAAAATACAATACAGTGAAGAAAAAGACTCATGAGCCGGCAGACAGTAACGGCAGCAATAAATTGCCACAGAACTTCTGGCTTCATTTTAAACGATGGCGCCAGAAGTTCTGTGGCAAGCTGTTACTGCCTGTCGACCTATGAATCTTTTTTTTTTTCATTGTATTGTAATTTAGGATTGTGATTGTGATAATTTTCATTTTGTTATCAAAAAAATTGACCACGATAAGAAGATGCAAGTAACTGGCTACGTATGTGGTGTATGTGATACTCACTTGCCACCACAATGTTGAAACATGATCAGGACGGCAACTATCACGGTGAAGTCAGGCGATATGTTTAGTATGATGATGAAGGAAAACTATCCTGCGCTAACAAACGGATTGCCTACAAATAACCGCACCCCAGATTCCGGGGAACCAGCATTGGTGGAATAAAGTATACGAAATCGAAATCAGAGTGGGAACATTAGTTCTCTCTTTGTATTCTTCTTTTGGCATGCTACATATTTCGTACGGTGACCTCATTAAAACTTACACTTCTAACAGGAACATAACGTTGTGGGGCTAACTGTTTGAGGGGGCCTCGTAGCTCGTCTAGCGGTAAATCAATTTTCTACACAACAGTGTAGTTAAAAAAGCCGCCTGGCAACATTAGATTTCACAGCGCTCTACCTAGTTACCAATAATTAAAGTTCTTTAACCAGTGTTTACATAATTAAATGTATCATTATTCTTTCTGAATACAAACCAACATGTCGTCGCCTTTCTCATTCGTCAGCATCTGAACGGTCAAGAAAAAGAGAAGAAGTGTGTACTACATCACGCAGTAATAAAGACTATACGCTCTGCAAAAGCATAGAACTCCCCGTGGTAGCAATATATACATAGCATTCTACATGTTATACCTTTGCCTATAGTATTTAGTGAAACTTAAGACACACTTTTTTCCATCCCAACAGAACTACAGCGCATTCTTTACAAAAGCGAAGAGCAACCTCCCACACCCTCGTCACCACTGTGGGTCAAAAGTATCACTGACGTAACGTCTACATTAAAGGTAAAATAATAGGATGGAACTAGGCAATTTCCTCAATAAAAGAGCAGGACAAAACGCATCCAGCCCCTTGACTGAGACATCAAAGGGAGATAGGACAGCGTTGAATGTCCTGTCTACTGGGAGCAAAACTTCCAAACAAGAAACCGAGCAAATACAATCTGCACTGTCGGGCTTAAAAACTCGAGCTCCCACATATTCGTACTAAATCAAAAAATACGCAATATGTAATAATAATGTTACACAATATGTAATATTTACTGTTTTAAGATTGTTGGATAAGCTTTTTAATCCAGTCGTATAGAAAGCTTTTAAATCACTCCTTATATGCCGCATGCATGCCCAAAATGCAAGCAGCGCGCCAGTACTGGGCCCCAGTATCAAAAGCGAATGTAGCAGCAGGCACATAGGACATATGATTTGAATAGTTTACGCCCATTTTAAGGCAGACTACACAACCTGTACCAATACTTCTGAAATGCAGGGAAGTTCAGGGAATTAGAGGTGTTCGTCGCCACTCCATCGCTACATGAACTGACAAAATCATCGGCAGTTGATGACGGAGCAAGTGGCGGCCATATATGAAACCGCATGTGCATTGCCATCGACAATTCTTTACTTTATTTACAGAGCCTAAAGGTGTACACAACCACATGCCTTTTCTAATCCTTAAACCTAGCTATATCATCTACGCATCAACATCAACATATCATAAGGCCAAGACTACAGCCCATAATTCTGCTATTGTTGGTAGAGCGGAGTGAGCGGAGTGTAGCATAGCCTATAACGGACACTGAATTATAAAAAGTTGGTTGGTTGGTTAGTTGGGTGGTCTGTTGGTTGGTTGGACTTTTGTAGTCTGGGTGGTGCCCAAACTAAAGAGCAGATTGCTATGAAATTTGCCACAGTTCTAGATAAGCCAAAAAGTATTGCTGATCGCGAATTTGCCACAAAATTGATCAATTATAATCCACGAAATAACGATTTTTCGAATTTATCGATCTAAAGCTCGAGAAAGAAATTCCAACGAAGCATACACTGTTATGTTGGTAATCAAGTGCACCTTAAAAAAACCGTCAAAGTAAATCATTGTTGCTTCCTTATAGATAAAAATGTCTTTCACTGTAACTCAACGAAATAATAACTTTTGATTATCGCATTTTAACCATTAGAGAAAGGCAGGCAAATGGAAAACACAAACGATTCGTTAACGACTTACATTCGTTTTATGTGAAAAACAATGCTTGGAGGAATTCACCCAACATGATGACCAAACTGGGTGTTTACACTATCAACGAGAATCCCAAATGTGAACCCTAAAATCGCTGCAGCACCAGGAAACTTTATACAGAACGAAAGCCTCAGCAGATGACGCATTTACACCGCAACACGGAACAATACGATAGCTTCGTATAAAAATTTCAAGATTCCTGGGTTGCTAGGAAAACTGCGCATTTTATGTTTATCCACAGGTCCGGGCGCACTCTGTGAGCGTCTCTATTTACGAATAAACTCTCAATCCTAATTTCTCTGCTGTTATCGCTAAAAGTTAGGCCTAAATGTTTTGAACGCTTTAAAATTATTTAGCTATCTTCACACCCCAGCTAACATCGCTTGACCTCCAACTGTGACAATTCCAACTTTTAAAAAACTAGTGTTCACAGATGCAGTATGTGCCAGAGGTGTGCGCTTCAATATTGTCATAGGAGGTGGCATAGGAAGCCGTGGATCCATTGAATCTTTTGATTATTGTGAAGTATGGCCGTTACTGATGATTGTTTGCCTTTAGTTAAATGTTTTATTATTAATATTTTAAGTCTAGGAAAAATGTTCTGCATTAATTATAAACAATGCAAGCATTAGTGGTGGTATCATGCTCTTTGCTAGCTTAACCACGGCGGCTAACGACGCATTTTAACTTTAGATGGCCGCGATGGTAGAAAATGCTGCAAATAAAGAAACATAAACTAAATGTGGGAGCAAACGCAAGCATCTTAAAATTAATATGAAACGTAGCTTCGGCGTACCTAAAATAAATACTAAAATGTAAAAAAGACCAGCAAAGAGCTTCACATCAAACGGCAAAAAGGGCAAACGTAGCCAACCGAGTATTGACCCAGATTTTACGGTACCTTACCAAGTATTGTAAAGCCATTAAAATGAAAATAAGTGCAAATTTAAAACAAATTTTTATCCGCTCCACCTACAATGGACCGAAAGCCTGTTTCCTAGTTTTTAACAAGCAGTAAAAAGGAGTTGTTACAAAATTTGAAATGGAAATAATAACCACCCAACAAATAACCAAATAAGCACTAGTTACGTTTCTTTTTAATTACAATGAAAATTCTTGAACATTGTGAGAAAAATTCAATTTTATAGGGATAGTTGCCTGCTTAACGGGAACACCACTGCTGAATATACTTGACGATTAATAATAAAGACTATTAAAAGAAAAAGGGTGGCATATTCCCTATAGTTTGTTCTTTCACTTTGCAAGTATTTTAAATATCAGAATTGTTTTGCAGCGATGAGAGCAAATAAAAGCAACTTGGCAAACAAGATTATTTTTCTTGTCTTAAATCACCTTTCTCTTTGTAAAGTTGTTTTTGTTATTTTTGGAGTATTCTTCAGCGGAATAATAAGAACCCCCCCCCCTTTTTTTGTAAGAATTTATTTTTACAATAATAAAATTGGGAGTTTGGTGTTTCAGTATAGCAAAGCAAGCGACTCGGCTTAGTTTACTATTAAATATATTTAAATTTGTATCTGGCTTCGTTGTTTATATTTTAGTGTCTTCTCAAATTATCTACTCTCTGAAAACACTGTGTTCTACCAGAACACACCCGTGTGTACCAGCACAGCCAACACACAAGTTGTGTACTAGCAGTACACATTTTGTGTAGCGGCAGAACACATTCTTCCCTACAAAGCATGTGTACTGGTAGTACACAACTCAATGTGTTGGGTGTACCGGTACACACAGATGTGTTCCGTCAGAACACAGCATCTTTCAGAGAGTATGAACAGCACTGTTGTATCATGCACAACTTGTTTAGTTCTGAGTGGTAGCAGAAGTTCTAGTCAGAGAAGACCGATTAGTAGTATGAGTTTAACATGTTTTAACTGCTAGTTTATACCCTCCCCCTCCTTTGGGACGCAATGTTCATTTTGTTGCTATGGGAGTTTAAATTTAGTCACTAAACAACGACACTGAAAAAATTAAATGACGTTGTTTAGTGACTAGCTTTAAACTCACACATCCCGATTGATGAAATAGTTTCTGATATACAGTATATAAATGTGGAAATTCGTGATTTAACATTAGCGGTCACATGCCCTAATATTTGTTGTGATTATTACATATTGTGTACGTCAGTGATGCAGCGATACATATATGTACATTGTACATTGTACAATTTACGAAATAAGGAATTATGCATTAAAGAATTGCGTGATAAGGAATTTACGCAAAACAAAAGTATGATTTATCAGAAAGTACCTTAAGTTGTGCTAAACGTATTTCCATAACAGTACGACTGTTGAAAGACACCATAGTTCGTAGGTCAGATGGGACGCCAACTGGTTGAATCGATGCCTAAAAAAATTTTTAATATGATCATTGTGACAACTTATTGTTCACTCTCACGTCATCCTTTTTTTTTATTATTGTTGAGTTATCAATTATTTAATTAACTATTGTATCTATTGTTTAATTATTTATCTTGTATGCAGCAGTTGATTTTTTTCATTACAACTTTCAAAACTAGAAATAATAACACGATTCGTAGTAATATCACCAAAGCAAAATATATTGAACTTTGAATTATAAATGCACAAATATTATTTAAAAAAAAAAGGCACTTAACTGCTGTGTTGCTTTTATTTTATTTCACAATTTTTTTTCTAGTTCCCAGTTTTCTTTCGGAACTTATTTTATTACCCTCAAACAAATAATAACCCATAATTTCAAGCCATACTTTTTTTTAATTGTAATATCATGAGAGTGTATTTTTTTAATCAATAAATTTTCTCAATAACAAGCTACATTTCGAAGCTGAACAATTTTAAAATTTTCAGTTCAAAAAAATAATTTTTCGACCAGAGTGAATATGGATAAGTGATTTGGAGCATAAGGCAAGCTCCGCTAGCCTTCAGAGGCACTTACAATACATACCATGCTACCATTAAAAAAGTATTGAATCTTTCTAAAAAGAAAATGGTGAAAACCACTAATTTCTCTCCGTAGGGGAACCCGGGGCAAAGTGGGTATACGGGGCAAAGTGGATAATGGGCATTACAAAAAACTACCACTGTTAGAGTGCTGTTGATTTTTTTTCAGCTGTAGCACTACTATATTAGTGGCGTCACGTTAGTTTGGTATTTTGACACTAGCGGAATTAGTGTGTAGCACGCCTTTCAGCTTTCAATGCAGGTTGAAAAAAATCGTCATCGAGGGAAACGTGTGATATCTTCGAAACTATGCGTCACCGCAAGATAATTATGGTCTCATTTTAAAGAGGAATTCTTTCAAAATAACGCAGTACTGTAACTTAGTTTGAAAATTTAAGTATATTGTAGGGACGAAGTAAAACAGGGTGAAGGTACAGAGTGGGGAAAAGTGGATACATATTTGTTAGTGCTTCCAGTCAAGGTCATCCAGTGAGTCATGCAAGGAAAGAGTCTTTTTACCTCTGTGGAATTTGTTTTTTTTTTTATGTTTTAAAGTGGTGCTTGATTATGTAAAGAAAGCTCTCGGATAATGGACTGAAGCTCAAGGTTAATGGGCTGAAAGTAGCTATTGAATTGGTTAAAAACTTTTGTGGCACGATTTTCATTCTTATGATGAGTTATAAACACTGTTTTAATACATATCCACTTTGCCCCAGGTAGGTATCCACTTTTGACAAAACTGAATTTTAAAACTATTAACGCTGTAACAACGCTATTGATCAATTTTTTTCCTGAGAAACAAATTTTTCACAAATCGTTACCAGTTTTCATTGTTTTGCTAGGTCTTATAGTTCTGCCGCAGCAGGCACTTAAACAAACTATATCCACTTTGCCCCGGCTTCCCCTACTCACTACTTTTTAATTAAACTTTGATATCAGGGAAATAATTTAAGGACATCCTGTACCATAACAGCGAGCGAATTCGTGAGTAGTAGAGCATTTCGATGTAAAACAACTATTGATTAACACAATCATTTCTCAATTTATTTATGTTAATGAAGTTAAAGACTAGTACTGTACTGTGCAGGGTATCCCAGAATGTACTCCGGTATTTCTTTGTGTAATAAAACGGGAACCAAAAATGATATCAAAAAACCGTTTTTTTAGTCTTCTGTCCCGTACCGAATGAGAATACTATTGCAACGACTTTGTCTGTCCGTCCGTCGCTTTTTTCAACTTCGCAACGGTACCAGAAATTGACGACCACTGTTTACAACGTTCAATTCAGTGTGAGACGTTAGTTAAAGAACATGGCAAATTAAAACATCGTTACTTTTTTATAGCTAATAGACTTATTCGACGTCACTAAATTAAATAATAACATTTGATCGTCGATTTGAAATCCTAAGATAACACCGCAATAAAAAGCAATGGCTTTTAATTTCGTTTGAAATAGTCTCGTCACATTGTTGCGTGAATGAATAGGTTTACCGTAGAATCAAATTCTCCATTAGGCCTATCTGCTACTTACGAAATCAAAACTGCATTAAAAAAATTAGACCAAAAAAAATGAAAATTAGGCCTAAAATCATGTTACCACGGCAATGTCAAGTTGCTACGAGTCGCAACAGCGTCATCAACAGCGTGTCTCTCGTCACTTCCCCACTGATCTATATAGGCTACGTTGTGCATTACGTTGTTAACACTGTAACTCTGTACCTGAAGGCGCACCGTGTTGCAAAAATGAATATGCTTACTATACAATGGAACTCTCCGTTAGCTGTTAGTTACGAAATTAAAACTGCTCGTTAAAATTAGGCCTAAAAGCTGACAATTAAGCCTAAAATGTAAAATAGGCCTAAAAGCTAACACATTTTTAACCAGCAATTGTGATGGTTACTGCTTTTAGATTAGTATGATACAGACAGCCGTTGTAGTGAATGATAGAGGTGTGCGCCTCAACATTGAAGTGGGGGTACTGTACAGAAGACCGGTGTGACTAGGCAATCGCTGTAGCTGCACAACTCATCAGTGGTCGTAGCATCCTCGTGTGCTGCGCAGCAGTAATGCAGTGTGCACACCACGGATGGTGTGCAGGGTACATCCCCGGCAGATTTGTCATGAAAACGGTGACCGCTCAGAAACATGCTGTGTGCTTCTCTACTAAGTCAATCTTCACAGTTCAAAGGTGGTGTCGTAGGGAATATCCTAGATCTGAGGTACCTACAGACAAATTGATTACTAGGTTGATACAGCAATTCAAGGAAACTGGTAATGTCAAAACGTACAAATATTAGGAAATCGTGGCGGCGTATCAAACACCGTTTAGATATCCAACGTGCAACAAAGGTTGCTCACGGTGTGACATACAATATTTGATGAGTTGCGCTTTCAGTTAAAAAAAAAACACCCGTTTGTTGATATCGTTTGTGGTTCCCGTTCAATCACGCAATAAAATACATGAGTACATTTTGGGACACCCTGTACAGTACAGTATATGAAAGTATACTAACCATAAGCCCTACTGCATCACAAATCCCAGACAAAGAAGAGAGATTCATCACCAGTTTTACTCCATGTGGAACCTTTTCAACTGTAAAGGAGAAAAAAAATAAAAATAAAAACATTGATATGAGTGGAATGCTGAACGTCTAAACAGACCTTGAAGTGGGAAGTAGATTTAGAAGGCAGCCAATGAATGTTCGAGCAAAACTGCTGACACCACGACCAAGTGGAGAAGAAAATGTAAAAAAAGTTGTTCTTTGGGGTTAGACATTCCGTGACCTGTATGAATAAAAATACAATAAAACAACCAAATCTTCGCTGGGATATACCCACGGCATTATTAAGATAAAACTCTGGGGAGACATCCAAGCAATAATTCGGTTTTATTGAACTTTTTAATTGTGCGGACAAGTGGTGCTTCACCCCTAAAATAACTAACTTTTAGCCACAGTTCCTGAAGCATTTTTATCGACGAAATTCCAAGCTGCATGGCTGTTTACAACGGTGTTTATTTTACAGAGAAGATGAGTAGAGCCAGGAGTATATGAAGTCAGGAAAGAGGAGTAACGAACTCTAACTCACCGAATACACTCTAGCGCTTAACGAGTCACCTGATTATCTAGGACGTAGCTAGTACGTTGAAAACAAAAATTCTACTATGTGCTAACACTCTATTCAGCCTCAAAGTCAGTCGCCTTAGATTGACAAACCAACTGATTTACCGACTCGCTCGTCTACGACAACTTACCGAGTGGGTCTCTGACCCCATCTGTGAGACCGTAATACTGCCGAACACTCTTCGTTCAACTTTATGATGCTGTTTAGGTTCTTCTGGCAAAACTCAAAAGCAAAACGCGATGGAAAAGATAGATGGCATTTCCCAGCAGTGACCACGCGATATGCTGTGTTAATTGGCAATATTACAACCGTTCCTAATAGTTCGTGCGTGAATCTCGTGAAATAAACACTGAAGAATTACTCTCTGCCTTTATTGATACACAGAATCAGTTAACCAGTGTATCTGTGTTTATTTCCAAACGTCTTGTTTTTTTTATTGCTTTTTTGTCGTTGTTATATTTAACTTGGCCATGAGTCTGCAAAGACATAGAATAACTTGCAAACATTCAAATCAAAAGCCAGAAAACAAATCAACAAGCAAATCAAAACCTAGAAAAGCTAAACAAGCCAAAACAAATCAAAACCAAAATCAAAACCAAAGGAAAAGCCAGAAAAGTAGATAAGTTTCAGCGCATTTTGCCTTACCTATTTCAATCTTGGTGTGTGTTCCTTTAACTCCTGGTTCTTCATTCAGTTTCAGTTTATAACGTCCCTTTGGCTGTTGGGAAAAAATATCACAATTTTATCCTGTAAAACGTGAATAATAGATAATTGCCCTGATAGACATTTAAATTGTTTGAAGACGTTGGTAACTGCTTAAAGAAATACCAAAATAATAATAATAATAATAATAATAATAGGAAGTTTGGTGCAATTGCACGCAGGTCAGGAAAGGACCCTGGAAGGTCGCTAACATCCAGCCTGGAAGTCTTATAGTAAAACAATGAAATGCATGAAACAAATGTAGTGAAAGTTAAAAACAGCGATGAAAAGTAAAATTAAAGCTATTTACAATTTAAAAAATATGTATAATAATAATAATAATAAACACGGTAGGACAGTTTAACCCAAAGTCAATAAAAAAAAATTCACATGAGCATTAACTGATCCAATATGATCAAAACTAAATTAAAAACTTTAACCCAACAAAAAAAACTTAGCTTGCTATGTAATATTCTGGCCGCTTCAAGAACTCGGTTAAGTTGGACAAATTTATAATCCGTACGAGATTTGTAAACTGGGCGTGGCTTAAAAAAAAATATCGATTGTCCACTCCAGTACAACACCACGACTAGCATCATGGGTAAAAAATACCGCCAGTACAGCAGTCACAAAATGGCGTCTATTAACGCGTCTTCAATCGGGAAAAGAGGTAAAATGATTCACAGGCCCACAGCCAACTAGGGAAATTATTTGGAATGTCTATTGTTATCTGCGAAGCAAGGAACCAACAAAGAGCAAGAACGCCAACAAAGGTTGCAACAAAGGTTTCTTTCAGTTGTGTTTTCAAGTAGTTAACGAAGGCGCGCAACTACCCGCCGAAACAAGTGCCACTCCAGCCGCAGCAGACGCTACAGTTCCGCGGTTCATAACGGCAGCGAAATAACGGCCAAAGGCGCCAACGGTAACAAGCTTGGACAACTTTCAACTGTCAGCTGCTCGAACAGCAATAACTGAAATTCACCGAGAAGGTAATTATCCAAATCTTGATAATGTTTTGGCCAAGTTCAAATCGAAGACGTCAGGTACGACATTTAAGAAGTAATCCGTCCCATTTACAGTATTTATTTATTTGGATGAAACTAGGGTGAATGAGCGTCACGGGCGCGAACGCCAATTGCAGCTAACGACAAGGCGCACCGGACTCACAGCTGACAGCGCAAATGAAGGCTTGGTTGGTCGCTTTATTCCGATCGGAAAATGCCGAAGACTCATTTCGCTACACACCGGCTATACAAACGGTTGTTTTCACAACCACCAAAAATGAAAAGATCTGAAATTTGTACTGTTTCACAAATAAATTGTTACAACATTCACAACAGTAGAACACACTTCCTTCCTTAACTTTTTTTTTTTAGCTCCACAATGAATTAAAACTTAAAACCTACGTGTTTTTTTTTACATTTATTACCGTCTGACCCAAAGTACAAGAAGGGTGGGGAGGGGGGGGGGGGGGAGAAGAAATACCCAAAAGGCAGTGGCGAATGTTTTAAAGAAAATAGTAAATAAATACATTTTTCCAAAGATTTTATGCCCCACAGCATGATATTACTCCACCATCCTTATTTACTCCACTGCTGGAATGGCCTGAATCGGAAATTATGACAGTAAGTGGAAAGAAAACCGTTCGGTAAGAAAAAAAGGATTTTCTCTTTTTTGAATTCAGCCTGAAATTTATCTTATACCCCTCCCCCCCCCAATACTTTTTATTTGTTTTCGATTCCCCCGATTCCTATTGATGGAGAAGGCCTGTAATAAAAAAATTTTTAAAAAGCGACATTAAAAAATTGGCATCAAATAACAAAACTATGATTGCACACAGACAAGCCTTGGTGCGGTCTATAGATAGCCACAAGGCACACCGACTCCGGGAAAAAGTACGCTACAATCAAGCTGCTCGCGAGCCACGCCCAGTTTACAAATCGCGTACGGAGTATAACAACCGCTTAAAAGTGTTAACGGAGGAGGCTGAAACCGTCTCGTCAGTCAGTGAATTCCATGCTGGGATAACTCTTACAGCAAAGAAATTTTGTCTACAGTTTAGTCTCGCTTTTGGGAGCATGAATTTGAATTTGTAGCCCCTTGTCCAGGTTATGGACTAATTTCAAACAAAGGTAGGTCAAACGATAAGTTACCATGGAGGATGGAGGAATACTAAAGCATAGAACGAAAACACTGCACATTCTGCAGAACAGTTAGTGATACGAACAACAAACCTTGTTTGGTGGTCACTGAAGCAGGGCCCCCACAACTGGGGGGGAAGGGGGGGTCAGGTGGACCCGCTGTACCCAGCCCCGGCCACTCAAGGGGCCCGCATGGCCTAAAATAATTGTTTTTCGCAATTGTGAGTTTAGATGACTATGAGTAACGTACTCGATTTGTGGGTATTGTGAATTTTTTTATACTCCCAACAAACAATAACTCCAATCCATGGCAACGAGCACGGACGGAGCAGAAGCAAAGCAAGCTTGTCAGCTCGTTACGCCAACAAATGTTAGCAGCCCGGATTAATGAATGAACCAACCCGTTACGCACAATTATTGTGTCTGACGAATATTATAACGTAGTGTAAACTTTTTTACGATTTCAGTCAGGAGAGGGGAGCCCGCTGTTGTAATTAGTCTTAGGCCCCTAACTTGGATGTGGGGGGGGGGGATTGAGGCTTAATGGCGCGTCGACAACTTGGTCATTAGCGCCAACCTCAGTCACAGTGCAGTGGTCCGGGTTGCCACTGCACCACACATTACAGAGATGTTATTCAAACCCCTAATCTAAATCTTGTCATACATCTGTACCTCCTGCAAAAATTGAAAAACACCGGACAGGAGGACAGACTTATCGCCCAACTGACGCGCAATGTCATGCGGAAGATGGAACCGACGACGAACACCATCAAGATGGCGACAATCAACAAGTAAGTGCCGGACCGTAAGTGGCCGTCGACACCAAGAACATTCAGGAGGGTCAACCCCCCGCAAAAGGAAACAGTGAGTAAGTCGGGTGTGACCAATTCGCAAACGGGCCAACACAACCTCCTCACGGCGACTGCGGCGACACGCCGAGTGCCACTCCTCGACAGTGCCTTTAATGGCCCGTAACTTATTACCGTCCTGTCCATCCCACGAGGCTTGCCAAAAAGCATGTGCGAGGCATGTGTGTGTGTGTGTGTGTGTGTGTGTGCGAGGCTTGGATGTGGGGGCCTTGCACAGCAGTGTTCTATCAGAATTTAGTCAAACCTTCTGATATTTATCCATTTAACTCCAAAGATTTGTGTATGCTATAAAACAAGTACTGCAGACATCTGCGTGTATTGAAATAAATTCAACAGAAGAGAATCACGTAGACTTGCAGCACTTCATTAAAATCGGATATAGAAAGAAAAACATAAGAGGGAAAGGCCAAGTCAATACTGTGGTATTTGTTCTCATTGCAGAATGTCAGTACATGAAGTCAATTCTCAGAAAAAAACTCTGAAGCAACCATTGGTTCATGATTGATATTTTTGGGAGATAGCTACTGGAACATTGGACCAAACAGTAAGATTTCCGCTGTTTCCGCTGTAAGATTTCTCAAATCCGCTGGAAGCAAATCAGTGGGGTTTCGCGATAGTCTTAGACAAAATGGCACCCAAACAACCTGCTGGTTTCAAGAGTACACACGTGCCCTACGCTAGTGATGAACCTTTACTTGGCCTTTATAAAATGAATCAATCTTTAGCTGTTAAGTGGCTTCAGGGACGATTTTGCACGGGAAAGAGGGGAATGTAGGTGGGTTTGCACACATCCAATGTTTCCTCAGTCAGCAATACAGTCAACAATGTTAAATAACAATTTGTTTTATTAACCGGATATCTACACAGTCTGTTCACGACACTTTTCCAAAACTACACAGCTAAAAATTGCGCCTGTTAATTACTACATTTCAGTAGAATTGTGCTGACCTTGTGGGACTGCTCGAGAAGCACGCCTCACCCAGACACTCGATCACATTCAACCCTGAAGCAACATTTCTGTCTTGTTGACGTTTGTACACACAGCTACTACAAGCATATACGAGCAAACGCATGAACACTGTGTAATGAGAACGACAGGTGCATGACGGAAATAGAAAAACAAATGTCTCCTAATAGCAGTTGAAAGTGTTGGCAGATTGTGGGAAATTCAGCTATCGTGTTAGAGGATCAATTCCGGGAATTAATACTTATGGTATGCCATGAAGGAGAGACGAAGGTATCTTAGCAACATGAGCTTAGTGAACTAAGAAGCTGAATAAAAGCCATAGGGTCTTAGAATTGTAGACTTATCACCCTTACGGTTTGAAACTGAAGATTTAAGCAGAAATCCGGATCGTTTTATTTTGGTTCCCAATATCGAATTAACCTTTTGCTAGCCGACAAGCTAACTTACTTTCCCCTCACCCATGCATCGTTGCATTTCTACTCCGATCTGGTGTGCCTCGCTTACTTGTTGCACGACTTTTGCATATTGCATTCTAACATTTCGCCGTTGTTAGCCACTCAGACTCCTGTTTTTTTCTGAAAATTCTCTTGCACTCACGAAAGTGTTAGTGATAATTCTAGTGCCTGCCAAAGGAGCTATTTAATTTTAAAGAACTTTTAAGTCAACCAACTCACTGTGTCCGATAAAACAGCTGCTATGGAAATTTGTATTGGTGTGGTCTTTAAACAGTACAGCAGTTAAAATTGTTTGAAGTAATTTGAGGTTCATTTAGCGAAGAAACAATGGTTTACCAAGTGCTAAGCACGCATGCAACAGCTGTGTACGCGCACAGATTCAATTCAGTTTAATAAAGAGCTACGCCCTTACAAGAACAATGGTTCTAATTTCTAATGAGATTTCTAAAGCTAACCGCTTAACAACACGAGACACCCCTAACAAACAGCAAGGACAAGTAATTCAACAAATATTTTCATGACCGCCACCCAAAAAACGTCTAAAAAAAACAGCATTAACGTCTACTACACAATCCCAATGAGACAAAAACAAAGTAACAGCACCATTGCAAAACTTCAGCACATTAACCTCACACCACCAACTTATTTTGGAAATCTCCGAGTGTTGCGACAGAAACGAGCAACAGCACGACGGTTTCTCAAGTTGACATGGGGTCACAAGCCAAGAATAGAGTCAAACGAGGGCCCCAACTCAATGATATGCTGTCCATGAGTCAAATTCGAGAACATTCCAGAAGAAAGTGGAACACACTCTGACATTACTCCCTGCTCTGAAACCAGGTTGAAACAACCATTTCCAACTAATAGGAGTGCCCCCGCAAAAGGACACTTGCCTGTCCTCAGTCTGGAAAAAAAAACACCCGCGTCTTGGTGGGAGAACCAATGCAACTCACGAGGACAAGCGACAAAGACATGGAGCATGAAAAGTTGCCTTCTTCCATGATTGTTGCACATACCAATGGATGCACAACAATGCTGTGATTGTTACTATTTTCAGCTACTCTATTTCCGTCGGTAGCCTAAAACAGTTTAGCAATTACCGATTACGGATTCGAAAGACCGTACCCTGAAGGGTGGGCCAAGAATCAACACCTAACAAGTGAGATGATGGATAACAGGCGGCTAGGTAAATACCCTTGCTGCATACTTTTATAGGTATCATGATAAGACTGTGTGCACATGTCTGTTACCCGGAGTACACCTATATGATTATTATATTTAGTATAACTACGCCATATGTAGCAAAAACATTTCTTTCATTATTAATATTCGAGTAGTTGTTGAGTGCATGTGAGTGGGCATCACCACTACGAAGATATTTTGTTTTCATAACACGGACCAAAAAACTCAATGTGAATTGTAGACTATACTGTGACAAGTTTCTCCCAAATTTTTGGTATATTATTTTGGTTGATGTTACTCGTCCTTATTTAGCTGACAATCACTATAGGTATTTACAAGTTTCTCCCAAATTTTTGGTATATTTTTGGTTGATGTTACTCGTCCTTATTTAGCTGGCAATCACTATAGGTATTTACAAGTTTCTCCCAAATTATTGGTATTTTTGGTTGATGTTACTCGTCCTTATTTAGCTGACAATCACTATAGGTATTTACAAGTTTCTCCCAAATTGTTGGTATATTTTTGGTTGATGTTACTCGTCCTTATTTAGCTGACAATCACTATAGGTATTTACAAGTTTCTCCCAAATTGTTGGTATATTTTTGGTTGATGTTGTTACTCGTCCTTATTTAGCTGACAATCACTATAGGTATTTACAAGTTTCTCCCAAATTGTTGGTATATTTTTGGTTGATGTTACTCGTCCTTATTTAGCTGACAATCAGTATAGGTATTTACATGTTTCTCCAAATTACCATCTATACCCATCCACACCCTAGAACGAGCGAGTGCTTTGATTCCCACAATACCAAAATGCCTGTGATAGAGTTTAAACATTATTTGTGGTCGTATCAATTCAGGTATAATGAGACGATGTCCCCAACAAATTGCAGTACCCTCTAGAGCCAACTCTAGACGATGCAAAAATAGGGTTTTAGCTCCTCATTACTGATTTTGTCAAGCCAGCTTTCAAGAATACAGAAAATATACCTTCGCTAGAGTCTATCCTTAACAGTATTAATAAACAAAAACGGAACGTTAAATGTTTAGAGTAAGGATCTAAAAGTCATAACCTAGAAGGAACACGGACAAGCTTTGACAGTCAGGGTCTAGGTGTAAAATTTTGTCAGTAAA
>JAHWFP010160490.1:6644-22060 GCA_023313725.1 Lithobius niger | reverse complement strand
TAATGATTCCCACTATCTAATGATCACTTCTAATTTATAATTTATGCCACCAACCATGTTCATGTTCATGCTGGTGGAATAAATAAGGTTCAACGCGGTTTCGAAGCTGTACTTTCGAGATGCATGTGCTGTCCTGAAAAGCTTTTCCGCATTGCAATCCCTCCAACAAACACACACGTGGGGCCGAGGCCGATAGGTGCCTGCGACCTGGCCTCTGGTGCCATCAGCAGATTATAAATTTATGTAAGATATATATAAATTATATATATATATATATAGGCTATAGATTAGCATTTTTACAAATTTTTAGGAAAAATTTTGTGAGCTTTTTAACAAAAAAGGTGGTGCAAAAGTACAGTATTCACAGTAGATACACGATTGCAATGGCACTTGAGAAGAATTAAATTTTTTCACTGTCACATCTCTGCTTCAAGTTGTTTGCTTACTGTCATATACTTGCCGGTACTAAAGTTCAAACGGGCGTGATTATTCGAGCGAATATGGAACTGTACTAAAAGTGTACTTTTACTTTTTTCTAAACCTATCCAAACAGCCGTTTGGCGTGACGAGCGCCGTTGACGTGTCTCAATCAGGGACATACGTCCATACGGGAGGTTTCCCGTGGTGGTGGTGGTGCATTGGGTAGGGGGCTATGCTCCGAGGGCCTGTCGGGGACCTGTTGAAATTTTAATTGTAACCATTTCCCGGGCTTAAATAGCCCACTGATGCTTACGCCATGTAGGCCTTCATACACTGAATGACAACAGATCTCCGGGAGTAAAACGGTAGTAGTGTGTGTGTGTGTGTGTGTGTGTGTGTCGTTCCCACAGCCTGGGATGATAATCACACGGTATAGGCTATTCTCCTTCCGAAGATCCGCTATCAGGTAGGCGTGGTGCGTGCATTATCGCGCTGGCCTCCGCTCCAAGAAGTGTATATGCCTAATTGCCTATATTGAAGAATACTTCTGTATTTTTTTTTAAGTCCACATGGTACTTCAGTCTTACGGCAGAATATCCAATGCTCTGATAAGGGGTACAGATTCCTGTCGTCTGCTCTGCTGTCGTTCTCCTCGTTGACATCCTCCTCATTCTTCTGTAAAGATGACGTATACGTGAATTGACGCAATGTTCGTCAATTTTCACTCCAGTTCCTTCTGGGTTTAATCACCACGAAAATGTTCAGTACACAAATAATACTCTCGTTACGACTGGAGGGGGGGGGGCACCTGCCAGTCTGCAATATTGACACGAAGCCTTACGGAAGCCAATTAAAATACTTAGGATATTAGCCCAGGAGCAAGTAGTGTCTTGGACTCGTCTATAATTAGCAAGGTTCCCAGAAAAGTCACTTACAAATATGATATTTGTAGCTAAAAATTAATTAAGTGGTTCTGGGGAGTGGTACGAAAAAAATTGATGCCAGAGGACGGTGTTTTTTTTTTTTTTTTACGTTTTATTCGTGATTTTTCAGACGCGGGCGACGGCTTTTTTTTTTTGACCTAACAAAACGAAAGCAGTAGCTTACATTTTGTTGTTGTCGAGTAGAATATCTAAGTCTTAATGCCAGAATCAGCGTGCAAAAGGTACACATTTGAAAAACGTCATTCTTTACATCCAAATTTTTAGTTGTGACATGCCTCTGAATGATCCTTATAGATTCGTTTCCAGGCGATCACGTGAATGGAGCAAGAGCTCCTGAGGTCATCAGCTCCAGGTAATGTTTCATGAAAGTGCTGATGCATGATTGGTACTTTTAAACAACGTCATAAAAAGCGTTTCACGCACTAAGAAAAAACAAGGGGCTACAGCGACTATCTAGTCGCATTGGTCTTCTGTACAGTTCGTCCACTTGCAATGTTGAGGCGCACACCTCTATCATGCACTACAACAGCTATCTCTATTATATAATCTAAAAACAGTAACCATCAGAATTGCGCGTTACAAATGTGTTAGCTTTTAAGCTTATTTTACGTTTTAGGCATAATTGTCAGCGTTTAGGTCTAATTTACAACTTCAGTTTCGTAAGTAGCAACTAACGGAGATTTGGATTTTATACAGTAAGCCTATTCATTTTTGCAACCTCCGCGCACACAGTTACAGTGTTACGATGTAATGCGCAACGTAGCCTAATATAGATCAGTGGTAGTAGGAAAGAGACAGTAGAAACGCTGCAGCAGGGACTCGTAGCAACTATTGACGTTGCCATGGTAACGTGATTTTAGATCTAATTTTCATTTTTTAGGCCAAATTTTTTTAACGGCAGTTTTGGTTTCGTAAGTAGCAGATAGGCCTAATGGAGAATTTGGTTCGATCGTAAGCCTATTCATTCATGCAATAATGCGACAAGACTCTTTTAAACGAAGCTAAAATGTTTTTGTTTGTACGGCTGCGTTAACACAAATCTTTAGGATTTCAATTCGACGATGAAATGTTATTATTTAATTTAGTTACGTCGAAGAGGTCTATTAGATATAAGGAGGCAACAACGTTTTAATTTGCCATGTTATTTAACTAACTTTTGACACTGAATCGAACGTTGTAAACAGTGGTCGTCAATTTCTGGTACCGTTGCGAAGTGAAAAAAGCGACGGACGGACGGACGGACAAAGTCGTTGCAATAGGCTTCTCGGCTGCACAGAAGACTAAAACCAATGCTTGAGCCCCTGAGAACCACTTCATTGATTTCTAGTGGCATAATGTGATATAAAAATGTGAAAAACTGAAAAATATGAAAAAACGCATTTGCCCTGGACCCTGACAGCTGATGACAATCTATCAAAGTACCGAATAGTCTGCGTTTACTATATAATAAAGACATATATGATTGTGTGTCACACCTTAAAGTCTACTCTGTACATCTGCACTGTGTGCAGCTTGTGAAGATTTTATTTGTTTTACATACATAAAATAAGCTACCAAATTTCACTCTTCAGTTAAAAGAACATTACCTTCTCACTATATTCGAGCATCCTGCACGAAATAGCTTTCGCAAACGTTGACATAGGTTAGGAGTGAATGTAGCAAAACCGTTTCTCACGAAGGAGAAAACAGGAAGACGAATGCTTTTGCAACATTTACAAGCGTCTGAAACAATGTTGCAAAACTGAGACATGCAGGAAAGCCAATCGGGAGATAACTGCAAAACCAGTGTTGTAATTAGTGTTAGGATAGTCACCCAACTGTAGATTACAAGAAGCATGAACCATATCAAAAACCAAAACTGGTAAAAGGGACCGCCAAGTTTCGAATGGTTCGGCCCTTCAATGGAGTGATATCAACACACCAAAACATTCGCCAACTTAATCGCACCGACTAATAGTTCCATGGTTAAATGAAAACTAGAACACTGTTACTTTCGGTAGCAATGTTCAAGTTTTCATTTAACGTCCGAAGTATTATTCGGAGCGATTAAGTTGGCGAATGTTTTGGTGTGTTGATATCACTCCTTTGAAAGGCCGAACCATTCGGAACTTGGCAGCCCCTTTTACCAATTTTGGTTTTTGATACGATATCACTCCTTTACCACTGCGAACTTGCCACAGGAAGTAACGTCAGTGTACAACAGGGTTGAAGGTATGGCGCTCAGAAAAATTGGTGAGAAAAACTGTTTAACTCGAGGCGACTGATCCAAACGCCTCTCACATGAAGTAAGCGTGACGTCATGGAGCTGAGATGTTGCTGAACCAAGAGAAGCAGGTTGTTTCTCGCTCACTTCCTGATCACTTGCTGATCCTACATGGCTGCCAACACCGGAAGTAGATGAAATAGTTGTGTTCGGGAAGTGAAATATTGAAAATGTCTGTATTTAGAAACAAAATCCAATGAAATAGAGATTAATAAGCATCTGTGATGTTCATGTTGTCACTAACATTTCTCTCACTGTTTCTAAACTGATTGCTGAGTGAGGCATAGCCGTTTCTAAACTGATAGCTTTTGATGACGTTGTGGGCGTGGCTTAGAGGGATCCGTCTCACTCTTCCCTCAAGTTTAGAAACACACCCTTCCCCTGCAAGTTAATTTTGCTATCTTTTTTTGTTTGAGAAAACCTTATTACAACGAAATGATTTCATCGCGTGAATGCATCTATCGTTATGCAAGTAATAACTGAATGCCAGCTAAGAAGAACAGAAAGCAAGAAACCTAACAGAAACGGATTTCATCCACCAGTCAATGTCCTTTTCTGCACGGAAGAGATACATTAAAGTTCCTTTTATTTTTCGTTGAATTTCTTTTCAGTGAACGTGAATATCATCCAGAAAGCTACCATAACAGTTTTAGAAAATACTTGACAAAACGTCATTTGGCGAAGTACCTTACAGAACAAAAAAACCGTTGTAAAATCAAGTTTAAATTATATTCCCCCCTTCCGATTTACTTGTGCGGGTAAGCACACAACTTGCACCTAGGTACGTGAAAAAAGCTTTGCGACTTTAATTGATAAGAGATATGAAGAAAATGGCTTAACAACTTATTTGGAGGCAATCTGGGGAAAAAATCCGAGGAAAAAAGGAATGGGGGGAAAAAAGTCGGGGTGAAAAAGTCGGGGAGAATGTCCGGAAGCAAAAAAGTCCGGAAGAAAAAAGGTTGGGGAGAAAAAAGGTTGGGGAGAAAAAAGGTCTGTGAACTGCGGACTTCTTTCCCGCGCACCTTTTTTCCCCGAATCTTTTTTCGCCCACCGGTAGGCATATCCCTTTAAAAAAAAAAAAAACTGTATAATAAGGTATTATTTAGCAACTGCTGTGTTCAATCAAAATTCCAATAACAAAGTAGGAAATTTCAGTTTTTCAAATTCATGGTTTTGTACAAACCATGATTTACAGCTAAACGGTGCGGAAACGGTAGGGACGTCTGTATTCATTCTCGTTGGGTAACATAGCTATTTCTAGTTGCAGCACGTACGCTAGACAAACGTCAGCTGCAAGACTACGTTTTGCAACCAGTACCATTGTGGTTGGATTCTAGTTCACAGCATTGCGTCACACAAATTGTATGGACGCAAAATACAATGGCTATGCGTGCATCCCAAGTTCAGTTGCGTTGAGGGCGGATTCTTCCACACTTTTGCTTTCTCCCCGCATAAATGACATGTGCGTGCAAGAATACACTTTGCCAATAATTGCTCAACAGGTGTGCAGCAATCAGGGGCGGACTGGGTTTCTACGCTGGCACTAACACCGTAGGCCAAGTCTTGTTAACGCTCTGGCTTACGTGACTTACAACAAAAGCAAGCGGCTTCCTAGTCGCAACCAGTATCTGTACACTTCCGCTACTTTCGGGCCACTCCCGCTTCGCACAAGGAAGTTTAAAATCGTTGGACAAAATTTCGTTCCAAGGACAAAATCATTGCTATAGTTTGCTCAACTTCGCTGTACTGAAGACTTAAATATAAATAATGAGGCATTTTAAAATTACAAGTCAAACAATCATCAGTACGATCGTTTTTAACAATAATCAGACGATTCAAAGGGTTCGCAATGCTGCAGCCGGTATAAAACTTGACACCGCCACCAACAAAACTGTTGAGGCGCACACCTCTGTCACGCACTACAGAAGCGATCTTTACAGGTTCTAATATAGCTGAGCGGCTAAGAGCCACATTTTAGGCGAATCGTACACTTCTGGAAAAAAGCATGACTCTTCCAGAACATCATTACTGTAGCAAATTTAACATTTTTGGATATGGTGCCCACATGTATGACTTCCGGTTTTCCCTCATAACATCATCAAAGATGGCCGCCACAGATTCACTATATCAATATTCGCTGTATCCCCTCGGTAACCAGCAGACCAATTTCGATTTTCTATGGTTTGTTGAAAAGATGATTTGGTGAGCCACAAATAAGTTCCTTGACACATTAACAGCGATTCGACAGGTTAAGGGATACAGCTCATAAAATGTAAATTTTAACTGATTTTCAATAGGTATTATCACATTCGAATTAAAATAACAGTCAAACAAGCTATGAAAAACAGTAAGCCCTATCGTTGTTCCAAATGTTGTTCTCTTTCCAACAACTCCTAACAATGTTAAAAACACCGTTGCCGAATTATTACAAGATGAATTATATACTGCACATCATTGTATAGTAGGCTTGCTAGAGGGTTGTTTCTTTCACTGTCTGTGAAAGCACGAAATTTGGTATGGATGAATATGAAGAGTACCTGGAAAAAAATAGTTATGATAACACGTTTAAACGCCCACCCCTCCACGAAGGAGGTGATTTAACCCCACCCCACCAAATAAAACCGTTTTGGGGGGAGTTAACTCTTTAACCTCAACAAATCAAAAGCATAATGTGAAGCAAAAACGTTCAGCACACAATTCTTTACAGGAAAGGTGATATACATCTTTTACATAAAATCAACCCTTGAACCCTGAAATCGTATTTAAAGTACATCACCCTTAAGTTGGGCGAATTTTTCTTTTTTCAGTTGGCTGTTATAGTGATTTTCGTTTTCAGAATGCTCTGGCGAGGAGTCCTCAATAGCCCGAAATGGACATGCTTAGGATTTTCTGAAAGGTGGTGATCTATTCTTTCCACCAATCCTAACCGAAATTGTTTAACTTGTATAGGATACGTCCTAAGCTCTTTTAAAGGGTAAGATGTAACGGCATATCGGCGAAGGCGTTGTTGATTTTCGAATTCGAAATACTCTTGTGAGCCTTCAAATAGCCCGAAATGGACATGTTACGATATTCTGAAAGATGGGGATCTATTCGTTCCAACAATCTTAACCTAAATTGTTTAGCTTATATAGGGACCGTCCTATGCCCGTTTAAAGGTGTAGCTGTAATTGATGTAGTGGCTAGCTTCAATTTCAGAGTGCCATTGTAACGCTCATATTTGTTTTTGGATTTTAAGCTAAAAAACTTCGGTTAGGATTAATGGAAAAAATAAATCCCCTCCTTTCAGAAAATCTTAATCATGTTCATTTTGGGCTATTATACGGTTTGCAAGAACACTTCAAATTCGAAAATCACCGTACGCTTTCGCGGATACGCCATTACCTTTTCTTCTTTAAATGGGAATAGGACACTCCGTATGTAAATTAAATAATTTCGGTTAGGATTGATGGAAAGAATAGATCCCCCCCCCCCCCCTTTCAGAAAATGCTAATCATGTCTACTTCGGGCTATTACAGGGCTCGCAATAGCATTTCAAATTCAAAAATCACCATACGGTTTTGCAACTACGCCATTACCTCTTCACCTTTAAATGGGTGTAGGACGGTCCCTATCTACGTTAAACAATTTTAGTTAGGATCGATGGAAAGATTAGATCCCCACCTTTCAGAAAATTCTAATCATGTCTATTTCAGGCTATTGCAGGTCTCTCAAGAGCATTTCGAATTCGAAACTCACTACACGCTTTCACTGCTACGCCATTACCTATTCATGGTCATAAGGCGGTCCTTGCCTAATTTAAACAATTTCGGTTAGGATTGATGAATAGAATAGATCTCTACCTTTCAGATATTCCTGAGCATATCCATTCTGGGCTTGTCACCAGGTCCTGGTATGGGATTTGACTAGCAGCGACAACCTGACGTGACATTCTAATCCACAGAAAGTTGAGTTTTAAAATTCTTGTTAATTCCATTGTTGTATTATTTTAAAAAGAGGATGTGCAGTTTTCCAGTTAGGCATCATACGTTTCGATGTCAGCGTGATGTTTTAAGTACAATACACGTAATGTTCAAGGAAAAATTGTATGCTTGTTGTACGAAAAGATTGATTCTATAGCCAAACTTACATTGCCAGAGTTTCAATATTTTCTTTCAACCCCTTAAAAAGTTGTGGGGGTGTTCTCGGACATTTGGGACACCCTGTATTTGTAAAATGGGTGGGACTAAATTTTTCCCCTTTCCAGTTCAATGACGAACTGAATAAGGTAAAAATTGGTGTGACGAGTAGTGTGTGGCGAATAGCGTGTGACATATAGTTGGAGTGACGAACTGCATGAGTGACGAGTAGTGTGTGGCAAACAGACTGTGACGTATAGTTGGAGTGACCAGGTGAATGAGTGATGAAATGAGCGTGACGAATAGTGTGGGACGAATAGCATGTGACGAATAGTTGCAGTGACAAATTGAACGAGTGACGAAATGAGTGTGACGACCAGTGCATGACGAATAGTGTGTGACGTATAGTTTGAGTGACGAACTGAATGAGTGATGAAATGAGTGTGACGAGTAGTGTTTGGCAAACAGCGTGTGACGAATAGTTGCAGTGACAATTTGAACGAGTGACGAAACGATTGTGACGAGCAATGTGTGACGAATAACGTGTGACGTATAGTCAGAGTGACCAGCTGAAGCAATGACGAAATAAGAGTGACGATTAGTATGGGACGAATAGTTTGCGACGAACTGAATGTGACGAGAGTGGATGTGACGAAAAGGTTTGTGACGAAATGAATGGGAACCCTGAAATGTGCCCAACTTTGCTTCAGGATATAAGACACTGACGCTGTGGCGTTGCACCACAATGGTTGTAAACCAGTGTGGCGCAATGCCATAGCGTCAGTGTCTTATGTCCTGAAGCAAAGTTGGGCACATTTCAGGTACTTGGGAAAAAATAATAATGTGGTACAAACGCTTAAATTGTGTTGAAATCAAGAGCAATGACCCACCGAACAAAAATTAACTCGTGTAGAAATGCCAGCTAAGCTGCTTTCAATGCAAAATCTGACCCTCGATAACGTTGAAAATGTGTTACTACTAGCTAGCTAGCTAGTCCGCTCATCCCCATGTCAAATCCCATAGGGTGATTATTCATCGATACTGAGATAACGGGAAGGCTTCCCAGCTATGAAATTGGACGAATGGGCACAATATGAATTGTGTACCTTTTATGGTTTGGAGCCTGGGGGCGTAACGGGGATAGCGTGGGAGGGCGCCTAAGTACGAAAATATTGTTATAACTATTGTTAGTATTGTCGGCATCGTCTCTCATTGGAAGGCGAAAGTTCGGGCAATGAGAACGTGTATACTGACGTGCGTGCCTAGACACACACTAGTGTATCAGGATAAATCTAAACAACGTTGCAAAGAAATTGTATTCACGTCCATTTCACGAAAAATAAACCAAACTGTAAAAACAAAGTATAATAAACAAAACTGGTAGAGAGACCGCCAACTTGACAGTGGTTCAGCCCTTCAAAGGAGTGATATCAACACACCAAAACTAACTAAATAAAACAAGTTACAACAAAATTAAAACCAAAAACCTATAACGAGGTGACTAAGTTGAGAATGGTTCGGCCTATAGACAAAGGTAGCAGCAAATTGTTGAAAACCAATTTCTTGTTGATGTTGCACTTTATTACACATCTGCATGGTAGTGGAGTTGAGTCAATACAGTACACAATTTATAAAAAAAGGAGTGATATCATATCAAAAACCAAAAATGGTAAAAAGGGCCGCCAAGTTCCGAATGGTTCGGCCCTTCAAAGGAGTGATTCAACACACCAAAACATTCGCCAACTTAATTGCACCGAAAAATACTTTGGACGTTAAATGAAAACGTGAACATTGCTACCGAAAGTAGCAATGTTCTAGTTTTCATTTAACCTTCGAACTATTAAGCGGTGCGATTAACTTGGTGAATGTTTTGATGTGTTGATATCACTCCTTTGAAGGACCGAACCATTCGAAACATGATGGCGGCCCCTTTTACCAGTTTTGGTTTTTTATATGGTGATAGTTTACCAGGGTAACATGAATTAAGTGCCCCCCCCCCCCCGTCTCTTTCCAATCAGGAGGTGTAGGGGAGCACTGTGAGTTCCCCCAACGGTTTGGGAACCAAAACATTTCATCCTATTTTGGGACCATTTCGGCGTCTGGTGTGTATTCACTGTACTTGATAATTCAAAAAAGAAATATTAAAAAATGTTTCTCCTCAAAAATCCGAGGGGAGTTCTCCGTGCAACGCAGAAGCCCCCCCCCCCCCCATCCACCATCGTATGCTTCTATAGAAACAATTTTTTAAATATAAAAAAAAAGGGGGAAAGGCAAAAAAAAGATTAAAAAAATACGGCGTTTTTCGTCGGAAATAAAAAAAAAAACATAAAAAAGCGCATGTTGCAAAACACCCTTCAGCACACTTCGCAGACTTGAATTTGAATTACAATTTTTTGCCCCCCCCCCAAAAAAAATACATAAATAAATAAAAATTCCTAGATAGACCACTACATCGCTTCACTTTCTTCTCTGTTTGTAATATTTCCTGTAAACAAGTTGAAAGCACATTATTTAGATTTATTTCCAAATGTCAGAAAGAGTGATTATTAAAATCAATTCTTCGCTGAAATTTCCTTCCTGTGGCCATGGCGTCGTCAAAGCTTACAAGGTGACAAGAGCTTCAGCCCAACGCACACCACCAACAAAAATAACCGGCTAATCCAATTAATTTCAAGAAACGAGTACAATAATTATTATAACTTGCACGAAAGGACTAACAGTTCATATTGCTGCTCAGAATGGAACAGCCAGTGCAACAGACTTGCTACAACGAACTTCCATATAAGGAAGTTCTACTTAAAGAGAACAACTGTCAACCATTTTGCTGACCATCTTCAGTTGTTATGTTGACAATCCCTTTATACCATCAGGGCCCCCGCGCACTAAGCTGCCAGTGCGCTGTGGCCAATGAGAATGCTTACGGTACATGTAGCACCGCGCACTTGGCCGCCGCGGCCCGTGGGGGCGACATTGCTTGCCGCATATTCATTTTAAAACCACGTAATCGGAATAATCAAGGGAAAACGGACGTAGTTGCTGCACACGTCACCGTGTTTCTTGGCCGTGACGACCACTGGCTGCACGACCTGGCTGCCTAGTGCGCGGGACCCTAAAGAACAAAAGGATCCGTAAACCGAACACTTTTTCCGATAATGGGAAGTAGGTGTGCAGAATATGCCAGAATGCTAGGAGCGAGGTTTGCAGGAAATTTCAGAGAACTGTGGAAATACACTAAAAAATGGCTTGCCTACATGGTGAAAGGCTGTGGAAATTTGTAAAATCTGTAGGAAAATTTTGTGAGAAATTTTGTTTAGTAAGAATTTTACGCACGCCTGATGGGGAAGATCAACTCGCACAGTAGATGCCATCCTTAAAACAAGGTTCGTACATTGCAGACAAAGCCATTTTCAAGGTTTTTTCAAGGCTTTGAAGGTTAACTTACAACCAATTTCAAGGCTATTTGTGCAGAAGGCTTTCAAAATCACTTTTTAATTACAGAATAAGACGAATACATCACCTAACAGAAAGAGAACCGGTACTTGTTTTACACACACACGAGGAACTGCAAGGTGAAACCTCACACAACACATAGCCTTCTTCTTTACTGAGAGAATTATTGTGCTTTGGAACACTCGACCAGTTCGAGTGGTGACTGCACCTTCCCTATGACGTTTCAAGGCTCGCTTTGACAGCATGTAACGATTGGGGTTGTCTTCCTTTGGATTAGGGGGGGGGGGAAGGGGGTTTGACTCATTAGCATGTTCAAGCCAGTTTTTATTTATGTATTGTATTCAGGGTTCGTACACCAGAGACAAAACCATTTTCAAGGCCTGTTCAAGGCTTTTAGAGGCCAGCTCGAAGCCAATTTCAAGGCCGTTTCGCACACCAAATTGTTAAAAATTACCTTAAAATAAATTCAATCTTTTTGCTAGCATACCTACTCTATAATTGAATAAACAGCCATTTAAAAGTTATTTATTTTGCTCCCATCGCGGAACAAGATGCCTTTCCAATACCGCACTTATACGTCAATACGAATGTATCGTTAACCGAAGATAAGCATTAGGCTGACGAACTATTTTTTAAAAATTTATTGATGAATGAAGCATACATTAACTGTATTTCATCAAACATAGTACGCTAACAAATTTCAAGGCCATTTCAAGGATCTTACAAAAAAAAATGCCAATTTTCAAGATTTTTCAAGCCTTGAATTTTGGTTTTGAAATGTAAGGCTTTTCAAGGAATTCAAGGCCATGTACGAACCCTGTGTATTGTATTGTTCAGCAGCCCCTTCAGCCAAAAATTGCTTGCGCTGCACAGCATTTCACTGTTTTCTGTCCTCAGTCCAATCTGAGTTAAGGACTCTTCTCAGAAGAAATGGATTCGGCTGACAAACTATTCCTATTTCATTTATTTAATTTTATACCTAAATTAATATTACTGTAATTGGCATTAACCTCATTCCAAACAAAATACACTCACAAAAGCCAATTCAAGGCTCCGACAGCAAAAATTACAATTTTCACAAGTTTTTCGAGCCTTGAATGTCGCTTTTCAAATTTAAAGGCTTTCAGGGAATTCAAGTACGTGTACGAACCCTATTCAAAGGTACCAATTGACGAAATCCTATATCGACCGAAAAAAAATTCACTGAATTCATGAGACAGTGATAAAAGAAAACCCGGAAAAAGTAAATCCGAAAAACTGGGCGATTTTACTAAATTTCGGTATTGCACGGCATTTGTTGTTATTGATATTGTCGGCTTATAGAACAAAACCATTTGAACGATAACATTGCAAGTAAGTGAACTCCCTCATAAATCAGAGATTTCACACTATACCGTAGCATACTAAAAAGAACTCTTTTCTCAATAAAAGAGTCATTTTAAAATTCACTTATTTTTTATTTGAGAGATGAGAAGCCCAATAATATTTGACGCGGTGAAGAAAGTAAAGAAAAAACGTTTATGAGTCTCTTGCTGACAGTGACGGCGTCAGGATTTATTTGTTTTTTTTTGGGGGGGGGGGGGCGGGCAACAGAGGGCCCACCTGGAAAAAGAGTTGGCCAATGTCATTTTTTTTCAAGGCGGCCGTATTCGCCACTTTTATTCTGTCTAATTCAACCGGAACGTAACGTAAGCTTCAATACAGTCCAATTTTTTTTTTGTAAAATACGCCCCATAAACACTAAATTATAGGATCCACATAATTTATGTGTGAGGTTGCTACAAAAATAAACAAATAAAATAAAATATAAAATAAAAGCTCATTTTATTAACTTGATTTCAAGTTTAAGCCTGCAAATTTTTTTGTATTGTTTTATTTTCTGTTGGTGACCTAAGTGTTGGGGTTTGGGAGGGGGGGGAGGGGGTTAGCGCAAAATATTTAGAGGGGTCATGGCCCACCCCTAGCGCCGTCACTGCTTGCTGAGGACCGAAAACTCTGCTAGTCAGATATTTTTACTGCAATTTTGGGACGTATACGTTTTATTGTAGTGTATCAAGGGCAATTCATATGAAAACCTGACACCACCCCAACGGCCAACACAGTCTTCACTAACACTTGAAAGTCTGGACCAGTCTCTGGGTTTAGTTCATTTTTCTTTCACTGCAGAAGTCAAGTAAGTACTCTGCTACTATTTCTCCTTTCCAGCCCCCCCCCCCCCCCCCCCCCCCCCCCACTACCTCTTTCCGTTTGTCTCATTATTATTCATCAGCGCTGACAGTGTTGGAACACTTTACACGAAAGGTTGGGGGGAGGGGGGACGGGTCGAAATCGAGATTCTAGTACTTTTCACACCGGCCCCAACACCATGTTTGGCATCAGGGCCCGGACATATATCCATGGGGAAAACCAGGGATTCACAACTGTGAGAGGGTCGAGCTCCGGTCTTTTTCCTCAGTGTTGAAGGGTCTTTATTCCTGATTCTGAGTCTGAGGTATACTCGGGTTCTCAGACAGAAGTAAATAGCCGGGTCAAAGTTCAGACTAGAGTGCTCTCCTATGACAACGTCTGAAGTTAAGTTTATACTCTCCAGGGAAGGAAAACTTAAGTTTCCGAGTACACTAATATAAGGCACGTATCAGTTTCCCCTGCTATGAATTTCCCTACTAATCTGTGAATTAATTACCAGTAACTTTTTTTGATTATAAAAATACTTTATCAGTTGTTTCATATCACAAAGTAAAACGATGGATAAATTGAAGCAGACGAAGCGTGAGGGCTATTCTTGGCTTACATCATGGGTTCAAGTCATTCTGATTTATGATCGAACGGTTTTTTTTTTTTAACTTCTCGTCGCTCCATTTATCTCCCCCTCCTCACTAACATCCAAATTACAAGCAAGATAGAAGTTGAATTTCAAAAATAAGAAATGACAATAAAATTAATAAAATTCTAAATCTTAACTTAAACCATACAAACAAAAAAACTTGTTTCTCACGCCTGTTTTTTTATTTACATGGAACCGATCGAAGTTTTGAGGTGGTAGTTTGAAAACCTGCTCGAAAACTTTAAAACGGATGAATCTCTCAATTTTGTGTTTCTCGTCTCTTATTAAGAAACACGCTAGTGTGTCGCCCGCCAACGTTACAACGATAACATTAACGTCCGTCCTATCTAGATAAAATATCATATGCATGGCTACCGCTAGACACTTCTGTGGTCATGCGTTGGAGGATAAAGATCAATACGGAACTGTCTTCAGTAAACTAAAAAGAGTTTCCAAATTACTAGCTACTACTACTAGTTTCATGAAATAAATTCTTCCATGCAGTGACTGAATAAACCTGCCATTTTGAAGATAGCTGGACTTTATCCGTGAAACGTACCGTTTGGGGGTTGGGGAAAAGTAAATTCAGTCACCAACCAATCAACCTAAATACTGTTTTAAAGGTCGAGTTACAAGATTATGAATCTTGAAACTAACACTGGGTCGGCATCAAGTAACCAAATTGGAATTGATTTGTCACAAAGAGAATCGAAAAGAAATTGATAGGAAGTGATTTGAAATAGCAAATAAAAAATACGGCGTTAACTGGATTGCACTAAAATTTGGCAATGACTTGCATAGAATTGAACCTGACTCACGAATTTGAATAGGAATTGATCTGGGCTGGAACTGCTTCTCAGTAGAATTTAGGTAGAAATGGTCTTGACTTGATGTGTGCTTGAGTTGGTAACGAACTCAAATCCGTTGAAATGGAGTTATGGCCACAGGGACTTGTCGCCTCATCGCTCGTGCGCGGCATGGATACAGAATACTATACATATAATGTAAATGTATGTATACAAGTCCACAAGAAACTGACGACCCAAGTCCCAACTTTTCTTGTTAGCACCCCTCAAAACCAGGAGAGGACAGAAATCAAATCTAATGAAACTAGAAGATTTCTGTCCTCTCCTGGGTCTAAGGGGTGCTAACTAGAAAAGTTGGACTGCGACCTTGAAAATGTTGGGTCGTCAGTTTTTTGCGGACCACCCTGTATACATATAATGTAAATGTATAGTACTATGTATCCATGTGGCGCGTGAGCAATGAGACGATGATTCCCTGTGGTTATACCAATCACTGGGGTCAGGATGTAGGGTTCATCGATTTAAGCTGTATCGTGCAGGCCCGCAGCAAGCTATTCAAGATTTAGGCTACACCGTGCAGGCCCACAGCAA
>JAHWFP010160485.1:17294-39725 GCA_023313725.1 Lithobius niger | reverse complement strand
ATGCTAATAATTTCTATTGACAGTCCGGCTGCAGAATTTAGTTAGTTATTGGACTAAAAGGCAAAAAAAAAAAAAAACCAATGCGTTTATGCCGAATCAAGCTAATAAACAAGCCTTCCCAATAAGAGTTATGGGCATGAAACGAGAAAATGACCTGTTACCATACGGTTAAAAAAATAAGAATCGTTGTTTCATAAGTATTATGATTGATAAGCCAATTACTAACTCTCCCATCAGTCCTCAAGCCAGGACCGAATTCTGAATATTTAAAACGCACACCATCTTGCATTGACTCACAGCTGACAAAACATCAAAATTACAAATACAGAAAATACAACATTTATTGTGACATTTCGTTCCCTGGTGGTGGATGCGTTATGACATAAATACAAAATAAAAGCAGAATAAGCAAAACCACACAAATCCATTTTTTCCAAAAATAAAAGGGTGCCATCGTAGTAAGGTAGTGATGGTGTATTTTCACATTTTTAACTAGTTTTCGTCCAGATTCACTCAAATCTGAGAGCATCCTAAAATACGAATTTCGAGCAAAATCACACAAATCCAATGCGTCGTCCCAAACAGAACCACACAAATCCTCGTTCCTGGTTTTACAATCGCCCCCCCCCCCCCCCCCAATCCATTTGTTTTGAACAAAACCACAATAATAAGGTGGTGATAGAATAGCCTAAAAATATGGAAAAAAAATAAAAGATTTTTAATATGGTGTTTGTAACAAAAACCATTCTGTTTTGAACAAAACCACATAAATCCAAACTAAATCCCTCATTTACTCAGAAACTTGAAACAACAGACTTTTGCCAATTGTCGCCTTTAACAATTTTGTTGTACTAGTGAAGACCAGTGGTCACTGTAATGTTACTCCTTGCGGTTTATTGTAGGTACGTTTTTGCTGAATATCTAAAAATGGTTTATGGTGAAGTTGTGTGGTTTTGCTTATTAGCTCTTCAAATATGGATAATATTACGCAAAACACAGTAAAAATTTAAGGGTGGGCAGATTGAAGGGTATCAATTCAGATTTTTTTAAATTAGAAAATCAATTACAAAATAAGTCAACAGACTTCGTTTAAAAAAATCCTGTTCTTAATGATAATTACACCCTTTTTAAGGTTGTTTTTTAATTAGCCAAAGGAAAGCTGAATATTTTACCATGTGTCTTGGTGATGTTGCATAAATACAGGTTGCAGTGTATTTTCTGTGGTTTGAATTGCAGCTGGGAACGAAACATCATCATTATTATAATGACGTGTTTTATCAAATGACATGTTATTATAATGACATGTTTTATTAATATTGTTACATTATGTTATATCAACTCCATGTTTTCATAGTTGTTTTCAACTGTGACTCAAGGCAAATCAGAAGTTAAGTTATACGCATCCTACCTCATATATTTTGTTTTCCTATTTTTTTCACCTACAGCTTCAGACGATACCATTCGACTAGAGGAAAAAGTTATCCAAGCTGATCCCCCTATCATTCAGCTGAAATGTGTGACAAACATCTTTCCAGAACCCAAAAAATATGAAATTGTAGATACGGATTCACACCCAAAAACCACGCACTCGGAAAAAGAAATCAACGTAAAAGATTTGAGCAACTACCAGTGTCGGGCTCAGTTACAGGATGGTACCTGGCGGGAGTCAGACATCAAAGAAGTGACAGGTCAGATTTTGAAAAAAACAAACTGGCAAAAACAGAAAGTACTAAACAGCCGATATTTAGCAATTCAAATCTGTTGTTGTTAACTGATGGAACAATAACGTCTTTTCTCAATAACTTTTACAGATCGTCCCAAACCTCCTGTGATATCGTATCTCGATGGCAAATCCATACCAGAAGACACAATCGGTGTAGAAAAGGTTCCTGTTGATATCCCTCTGAAATGTTCTTCCTCTCATACTAAATCAGCGCAAGACTCTCTAACATGGTTGATTGACGGAACCTCAACACTGGCAACTACTTCAACCACTCCAGAAGGCAACACTGAGGCCTCAACAACTATTTCCTTGACATCTGAACGTCCAAGGATGAATGTGACTTGTATTGTGAAGCACGCCTTTGGAGAAACGAAGACGGACAAGATATTTGGTCTAACGTGTGAGTATTCTCGCTTGAATTAAAATGACTTGCTATAGTTTGTTGCACATTATGGTTTCAGAAAAACTGACTGGAATGACGACTCGTTTCCTTGTACTAAGAGTGCAAAAACATGTCGATATCACACTTGTGGACTCAACAAAGTTACTGTTAGAGTTTACGAATGGGATGTTTCCGGATTTTTTGCATTCGTGGTGGAGGTAAATGTGGTGTCATACAGGCAGTTTTCTGAAAACATAATGTGGAACAAAGTATAGTGTGCAAGTCATTACGAAGTAACAGAACTATTGTGTTGCTGTTACTTCGTACTGATGAAAAACATTTAAAGTTATTTTTTCTCATTTTGGGACAAAGTTTACTTCGTATGGTGAAAGTTTCGCGTGGAAGGTAAGAAAAAATCAAGATACAGCAATGAAAATAGGCCTATTGGAATTGTAATTTTATTATCTTACATTTGGTGCCACTGTTCATCTTTGTGGGTGCCTTAGTTCAAGAGGAGTAGAGGTATAGACACACACACCATGTTGTAGTTAGTTAATTGCAGTGGTTCATCACATTCCGTAGCACGACTGCATTTCATCAAAATCACTGTTTGTTTGCTTGTGTGTCTACGCCTGCTTCTCTGGAATTTTTATATAAAAAATAAAAAGGTTTCCTATTCATAATCTTATAGAACCTACAGGTCTGCTTCTTTCCGTGTACACAGCCAGATAAAGCCAACCAGTTTTGAGGTTTATACTTTGTTTTGTTGATACTAATTATGATGCAAAATATGTCGCCCATTGACGATTTTTTTTTCGAGTAGGTTTCTTTGTAATTAGTTTGCTGAATACAACTCTGACATCATGAATCGGTTATTCAGACTTCGTTTGATCAAACTTCGACGTCATGAGCAGTTTTCAGGGTTGTTTTACGCATATTTGACCGTCACAATAAAGAAAATAGGTCTGGTGGAAACGCAATTTAATTATCTTTCATTTAGCGCTCCTCTTATCTTTATAGGTTCCGTGGTTCAATATGAGTACACGCACACGCACACACATCATACGTTTTTATCGATGAAGAATTTTTTTTACTGTCATTCAAGGCTTATCAGTGTATGGTTAAAGAAGTTGAGTTATATGCAACATGTCTCATATTTTTTCCTTGTTTTTCATGCATATACAGCCTCAGAAGAGCCCATTCGACTAGAGGAAGAAGTTATCCAAGCTGATCCCCCTATCATTCAACTGAAATGTGTGACAAACATCTTTCCAGAGCCCAAACAATATGAAATTGTTGATACTGACTCACACCCAAAAACAACACACTCGGAAAAAGAAATAAAAGTAAAAGATTTGAGCAACTACCAGTGTCGGGCTCAGTTACAGGATGGTAGCTGGCGGGAATCAAACATCACAGAAGTGACAGGTCAGATTTTGTAGAAAAAAAACTAATAACAACAGGAAGTGATAAATATCAGGTATTGAATAATGTTGTTGGTGACCGATGTAACAATAACGTCTTTTCTCAATAACTTTTGCAGACCGTCCCAAACCACCGGTGATATCGTATCTCGATGGGAAATCCATACCTGATGAAACAATCGGTGTAGAAAAGGTTCCTGTTGATATCCCTCTGAAATGTTCTTCCTCCCACACTAAATCGGCTCAAGACACTCTAACATGGGTGATTGACGGAACCTCAACCCTGGCAACCACTTCTACCACTCCAGAAGGCAACACTGAGGCCTCAACAACCATTTCCTTGACATCTGAACGTCCAAGGATGAATGTGACTTGTATTGTGAAGCACGCCTTTGGAGAAACGAAGACAAACAAGATATTTGGTCTGTCAAGTGAGTATTCTTGCTATTAAAGTGACTTGCTAGTGAGCAATCCGATAACTTAAACATTTAACACGAAAATAAAAAGATAAGAAACACTAGAGGTTTTCATAGTAATTCAGAAACAAATAATCGCAGCTGTACTCATTTTGAATAACAATGCAACCACGCAACAATAAGGGAGAAAAACATAACCCACAGGTCGTGTGCAGGGAATAAGAAATAATAGCCATAATAAACAAATAGGGCAAGACAATTTTTTTTCAGATAACCATCATTAACGGCAAGTCAACAAACTTACAGACTGCACGCAATTCGTAAAAAGTAACTAAGAAGGAAAATGGCTGTTTTCAACAAAACAAAAAACAAAAAGCAACCCACGTCCAATTATAACCCCAGCTAGTTACATCTAAAATTTAATGCAGTTGGTTAAATACTGTATTAGATGTTCGACATAGGAAAAAGTCGAGCCATTTTTAAAAGAGTTAACACAACCCATTTCAACATGCTTTATATTTACCACAGTACTATTCTTTCGATGGCATTTTGTGTGCCGTACCTGATCATACCGACACCATGGCATATTGGTATGATCAGGAGCTAACAAATGCTTACACGTGCGAGTATCCATGTTCTAACCACTGCTTGTCGCAAGGCGAAGCCGATGGTGCCACTGTCCAGCTCCATGGCCAGTTAATTCAACAATTGCTACAATCTTAGTTTATCAAAGCACTGCTCAGAGGCATTCACTTCTGGTTCAGGCCTAGCCACCCTCGACCGAAGGTGGTTTTTTAACGCTGCTGCCAGCGAGTTGCTGTATTTTTGGACAGCAAGTGATATGTTCTACACTTATTTATTAGGCAAAACCTTTACAGAATGAGTTTTATCGTAGTATCATCACCGAAAGCAACCACGATCAGTGGTTGACGGGCTTCATGGGTTCGTGACCCAGAATGCGACATGGATCAAGGAATGGTATTATCACGGCCGCTCCAGCATCAGGCCCGTAATCGTTCCTTTTTGCCATTCTGGCATGATTAATCATTGGAACTTAATCAAACAAAATTTTTATGGAAACCTTCTTATTTGACTGAGTTCCAAAGATTAATCATGCCACAATGACAAAAAGTAGAGCTTTACATGCCTGATACTGGAATGGCCATGATAACACCTACGAGTCCTCAAGTTTTACAAATGAAAACAAGCTTAATAAAAACCGAGCTTAATGAGGAGTTTCTCAGAGTTCCAAAAAGAGAAAGAAGTACAGTCGAATGAATCTGTCATATCTGTTATTGAATTATTGTTACAAAATGTCGATCGATGCAAGTTATACTGCGAGTTATACTAGTTATATAGCATTAGCCATAGCACCAGAGGGAAAGCGGGACCAAATTTGCTAGACAAATTCCATTGGTACTTTCTAGGCTATGTTACATGCCACAATCGACATGAGCATGAGACATCACAGGGCCCTTCTCTTCCCGAAAAAGTAACTGAGGTTGGACTCAAACCCAAGACGGTGATATTACTGGAGGAAATTCAAAAACTGGTACTATTCATGGGTATATTAAAAACATCACCGGCATTTCCCACCAACAAACGATTTGGCAGCCGTCACTGAGCAGTTGGAAAGCAACTAACTCCCAAAGTTCACCATGAACAGCCGATAGGTCAGACTATTCAGACATGCCCAGTGGTTTTCGGATCAACGACTATGATCAACCAAGGAAAATACGGGGCTTAGGCGTAATTCATCATTGCATACAATGCAATATTTGTAAGACAGGTTTAAATAAATTTTAACACCTTTTGCAAACGAAAAGTAGTTTATGTGTTCTTTCTATGACATAAGACGAACAAAAGCTTAACGCATAAGATTTGTCAAAACACCCTAAGAGCAAGTCAAAATCCTCCTAAGGGGTAGTCAAAATCATAAGTGTGATTCAGAAGCGTCAGGATGAGTCAAAACAACCTTAAGCGGATCGTCCCAAGCTTTCGGACCCCTAGGCGACACCAAATGTCTCACGCTTTATTTTTGTTTTGTTTTTATCCATAGCGTCAGATGATACCATTCGACTGGAGGAAGAAGTAACTCAAACTGACCCGCCTATTATTCAGTTGAAGTGTGTCACAAACGCCTTTCCGCCACCAAAACAGTACGAAATTGTAGACACCGATTCACACCCCAAAACAAGTTACTCAGAAAAAGAAGCGGACGTAAAAGATTTTAGCAACTACCAGTGTCGGGCCCAAATGCAAGATGGCAGCTGGAGGGAATCTAATATCAAAGACGTGACAGGTGAGATAAATAAAATTCTAACTAACAAGCTGACATCAACTGCAAAGCACTAAAGATGTAATATTTAGTAATTAAATACAGCTGTGCGTGATTGGCATGCCAATGGCACTTTTTCACAAAATCTTATTGCAGATCATCCCAAACCTCCAGTGATATCTTATCTCGATGGCAAACCCATACCCGAAGACACAATCGGTGTAGACAAGATTCCTGTTGAGATCCCTCTGAAATGCTCTTCTTCGCACACCAAGTCAGTAAAAGACTCTATAACCTGGTTAATTGGTGGAACCTCAACCTCTGCAACCACTTCAACCACTCCAGACGGCAACACCGAGGCCTCGACAACTGTTTCCTTGACCTCTGAACGTCCAGCTACGAACGTGACTTGCATTGTGAAGCATGCCTTTGGAGAAACAAATACTAACAAGATATTTGGGATGGCATGTGAGTATAGTCTTGCTGGTTTGTGAGTATGCAATTCACGAATTTAACCACTCAATACTAGATGAAAACGTATTGTGCTGGTGTTTGCCTATTTCAAAGAGAAAATTAAATGTTGCTATTTTCCATTAGATATGCAGGAAACTTCCGTTTGTATTAAACAATTTCCTACCCTTAACGTATAAAACGGTAATATGATGTTCCGTTCATTGGTGTACTTGTGACTAACGTCATCATATGAAGATTCCTGGCCACAACCCAATAAAAACAGAACGTACGATGTTGTTATCAGACCTGAAAATGCAACATTAGTGTTGCAGAGCTTTATATACAACTGTTTAAGTTTTCAGTTATTCAGCCAGGAGTAACATCTATTTTGATGCAGCTAAACCATGCGCAATGGCTGTTTGCCGTGACGTCACCATGAGTTAGCCAATGACGAACGAGAACAACGGCTGTTTGGCCGTCTGATTGGTCTAGCCCAGTTACGTGATATGCACGTCACAGCAAACAGCCATGGCGCGTGGTATAGTGAAATACAATATCTTAAATATGAACAAAGGAGGATCACGTCCGATCTTTTTCAGTATGGGGTTAAAAAAAAACAAGTCAAGCAAATCCGCCATTATTAATTCACCTTTTACCATGCAGCTACTCTATTTATTGTCCTTTTAAAGATTAATCAGAGGAAATTAACCGATATTTGTCAAACAAGAGATTTATGTAAATTTTGAACACCTTAATATACTTTCACAAGGGAAAACAAGTTTCATACATACGAAGGAAGGGCAATCAAATTTGCCAAAACACCTAAGACTGGACGTCGTAAGAACTTTCTAACCAATTACAGGTAACCTAATTTGTATTCTATTTTCGTCCACAGCATCGGGTGACACCATTCGTCTAGAGGAAGAAATTACCCAAGTTGACCCTCCTGTTATTAAGCTGAAGTGTGTGACAAACGCCTTTCCGCAGCCCAAAAAATACGAAATTGTAGAAACCGACTCCTACCCAAAAACAACACACCCGGATAAAGAAGTGAACGTAAAAGAATTTGGCAACTATCAATGTCGGGCCCAATTGCAAGATGGCAGCTGGCAGGAATCCGCCATCAAAGAAGTTACGGGTTAGTTGAATCAAATTTAATTTAAAAGAAACACAGTAGATCCAATATTGTGAAGTACCATACTAAAGATGTGGGCAACAATAATAACACAACAATTCATGGGTATTGATTCCTGGACTCACGACAAGTGAGTCTTTTTCATATTTTTTTCTACTCACTCGTCATCCTTGGCTGTTACGAAGTAAAAGCCAATACGATGCACATGGAACAACAGTACACTGCGACGTTTCTAGTCTGATTGGGAGCTGTTGTCAAGCAAGTTATTCTTTTTTTTTTTAGCAAAGGGCTAAAGTCAATGCGTAATACATTCTGAGCGTTAACCAACAAAACTGCAACAAAGGCACAAGTTTAAAAATTTTAAAAACGATGAAATTTGAACATAAGTAGAGGCAGAACATGTACAATAAACGACCCATACAAATTCCCTGCAAAGCTGGTCATAAGTGCTGGAATGGTGTTGCCTGAATTATGTGTAGGGCCCTAGTGGGAAAAATTTGAAATTCCCAGTTGATGACAAATGGGGAGATTTTCACAAACTGGAATTACAAATTTTTCCCTCTAGGGGTACACATATACGTATAACCACAAACAAAACCAGTCCCTGCACAGTCGACGTGATGTGCAGGGAGTCCGTCTGGGTGTCCTATACTGTCAGGTCCACCCTGACTTAGGTTCAAATTTTATCGTTTTTTACATTTTTAGACCTGTGCGTTTGTTGTATAGTTTTGCGGGTTACGCCCAAAGGGTATTCCTTTATGTATAACCTTTAGCTCTTTGCTGAAAAAAAAAAGATCTGCTTGATAACAGTTCGTAATCAGCCTCCGAAACGTCGCAGTTTAGCGTTGTTTCTTGTGCATCTTATTCACTTATTCATCATTTCTCTGTTGTTTTTATCCTCATTATATCCTTAGCATTTCACAGTGTCCCGTCATTTCTAATTTACTGCTAATTTCGTTTCATTAAAATGTAATTTTTTTAAAAATTACAACTGTATATGCTCATCAACTCAATTGCTTTAGGTATTGTTTTTTGTAACTAACATATCACTGACCCCAGCTTTAAATACCTATTACAGATCGTCCTAACCCACCTACTATATCGTATGCTGATGGAAAAGCCATACCTGAAGACGTAATCGGTGTAGATAAGATTCCTGTTGAAATCCCTTTGAAATGTTCTTCCTCTCACGCCAAATCTACCCAAGACTCTGTAACATGGTTGATTGATGGTACCTCAAACTCAGCAACCACTTCTACTACTCCCGAAGGCAACGTCGAGGCCAAAACAACCATTTCCTTGACCTCTGAACGTCCAGTCATGAATGCAACTTGCATTGTGAAGCATGCCTTCGGAGAGACAAGTGCTAGCAAGACATTTGGTTTGGCATGTGAGTAGTCCTGTGGGTTCAACAATCTAAAATAGCCACGTCGTACATAGTGTATTAAATGCCTAAGTTTGTTAATTCTGCTTGAAGATGAAAAACAATCAAACAAGGATAAAACGTGTCTACATCAGAGAAAGTCCAACCCAGAGTATACAAGGTTTACTTTAAACTGTAAAATGGTTAGTTCATTATTTCGGGGAAAAGTTTAAACACGTTTTCCAGTCTACATTTATTTTTTATATTGATATCTCAAGCAAGTTGATATTTCAAGTTGGTGTTTCAAGTTGACATTTGCATTGAATTCATTGATAGCAAAAAAAAAAAAAACCAAAAGCAAAGCTTCTTCTTTATAGGTTTGGTAACTGTACCGGAAAAGTAAAGTTTAGGTAACGTTACACTGATATAAATAAACCCGCACATGGAACCTGTGTGCAAAATTTGATGTAAGTCGGATAATTGGTTCAAAGGTTATAGCTTTAGCTTTTGACGCGCTCCCAGCCGTAGGTTAACGGGACAGAAAGCCAATTGGGCTCGATAAGTGTTAGATAATTACGGATGCAAACCAATTTACGTTGCCTTTTGGACTAAAATGTCAGACAGCCTGAGTCGGGAATCGAACCCACGACCTTTGAGACCAAAGGCCGGAGTCCTACCACTCAGCCATACTAACATGGCCTAAGACATGTCGCATAGACATGGCACAAGAGGAGAGAGGAAAATTCCTAGATTCTTTTTAATGCCACAATCGACATGAGCACAAGACATATAAGGGCTCTTCTCTTCCCAAAAATACCTGGGGTGACTCGACTCCGGGACCTCTGACACATAAGACGGTCATGCTAACAGCAGGCCACCTTGGCCCATAACGTTGCCATGATCATAACCTTGCCCCAAAGGTTATAGCGCAAACAGAGAGACCTAGAGAAACCCAGACACACAGACAGACAAACCATTCGCATAGGAATCTAAATCGACTCTAATAATCCTCAGGTCCGTCTAATAATTTCCCTTCAGTTTTACGGGAGAACAGTTACTACTTCTAATATTCTCTGGATTTTTCCCAATTGTCTTCAGTGCAAACCATATTTTCAACGTTGAGCAAAGAAAGTAGTCTTAAAACGTTGCCATGGAAATTGGACAACACCGTTTTAATGAAGTCAGTTAAATACAGCATCGGAGTATTAACATATCAATCTAGAAAACAAAAAAGACTGTAACACAAAAGTTAAATAAGCAATATATCAGCCAACAACTCGGGTCCCAGAAGCACAGTTTAAGATTTAAATTATAAGTGTACTAACAGGAACGGACATCACATAAACTCCTTTTTAACATGCTAAAGAAATCAATCACCGAGCCATCCCTTATAGTTTTGGTCATAACATGTTTGAGTATGTGTCTTATTACGAAATCTGAACAGAAGTATCACAGACATTCAAAAGGTGTACAATGTAAGTTGAGTAGATTGTCACACCATGGTTACGTAAAAAAACCTTGTTATTCTTGTTGGAATTGTGTTCTTGTTGTAAATTTTTTTTTAAATTTCTTTTTTATGTGCCCTATCATTTAGCCTCCAACAGTACCATCCAACTCAATGAAAGAATAATTCAAGCTGTCCCTCCGATCATAGAACTCACCTGTCTCTCGTATGCTTTTCCGTGGCCAAAGAAATACGAAATTGTCAAAACAAAACCTCCACCGGAAGTGACGTACACGGACAAACAAATAAACGTCACAGAAGTTGGTGATTACAAATGTCGAGCGCAGTTGGAGAACAAAGCGTGGTTAGATATGGAAAGCAAAGGCGTAACAAGTAAGTTTAAAGTACAGGCAGGGATAAGCCGTAATGAAATTTCGACCATACGGATTAGTAATTTTTATAACCTTACAATGGATTAAAAGGTATTCCAGAAGACAGATTTGTAGTAGGCTCTACTGACCCAAAAATATAGTTGTTTAGTTAAATCCCATAAAAAAAAACTGCACATGTTTATAAGACGCAAGAAAACGATTAGTGCCATTCCACTAAGAATGCGATTCATGCCAGAAATTCCTTCCTTCCTGTTCTCCTTTTGGTGAATAGTGGACACATCCCATTCTGCTCTACCACTGCTTGTAGTAGACCGAGTCAGCTTAAGCCCATGTAACCAAACGTATGCAAGTCTTAGCGGTCTTCCTAGTAATGTCTACTTATTTTCAATTTATTTACCTAAATTTCGAGTGGCATCAGCACAAATTAAATGTGCGCCGTAATTGTGTCTGCCATCTTTACCAGGCGTGCACCGACATCTCAATGCGATTGCGAGTGTTTACATCAGGGTAGATTAGTAGTAGTGACTCTTTTCTGAAAACGTGTTATAAAATAATACCTGCTTTCACTAACGGCACCATAAGGCAGCACATGTCAGGTTCGCGCAGGAGGCGAAACTTGAAATAAAAAATGGCGGCATCGTTGCCATGGTAACCATGGTAACAGCAACAATACCTGCATAAATTGACGAAATACTCGTGCGTGGGCAACATCCGAGGTTGAAGAACTTATTCTGTATTCGATTCAAATAATTGTATACAGTTCGTTTACAATAAACGTAAACCCCGGAAGAAGCTTCAGCCTGAGCAGACCGCTCATCATGCTTCTAGGACGTTCTCGGAACTCAAAACCATGCGTTATACTTAGCTGCACTCGTAACGACAACCCGTTTTAAAATTGAATGTTGAATTTCAAAAATGTAAAACTTGATCAGCCAGTTCTGATCTTTCTTAAAATTACTTTAATGACCTAAACTGACTTATGATGTAATTTAAGCAATTAATTGTTGTACTCTTATCATGATCAATTCGTTTTATTGACGCTAAAGAGTTTTGATCCCCATGATGCTTTGTGCTTCCTGTTGCTTGATGACAGCACCCGCTGGCGGTAAATCACTGAAAGCAGGTACTAGTTTCAGTTGAAAGTGGTACCATTGTCACAGAAAGTGGCGCTACCTATATATTCTACCCTGGTTTCTACGAAAAAAAGACGATGTGCATCTGACTCCCAAACCACCTCTGTAAACCAACTCTAGATTTGTATCGCCAGATGGGAGAAGCACCACGAGCAGGTGTTTACAAGACCCACGAAAGCAACAAGGGCACGATGTGCATCCCTCTGAAGCACTTCGAAATGGTTGTGTGAACGTAGTGATTGCCCAGTTTATAAGAGAACCACCTGACAAACTGTCAACTTAAAAATTGTATAAGTGGTGGCGAGTGTGGTTACCATTATGTACAGGGGTCCAGTTCATCACATAATAATGCAATAAAACCCACACACAAAAATGTATGTTTAGCCGGCACGATGCACGAAATATATTTTAAGAAGTACTTCAACAAATGTAAAGCCGTCTTCTTAAATTACACGAAGCAGTACTTACCTGGAGGTTTGACTCACTCCCCACCAAAAGCGAGAGGGACGATTTTTCCAGGTTATTCCAAGTGGAAATTCATAGGATCTTTTATAGACTACAATCGACATGAGGCATCACAGACGCCTTCTCTTTCTGAAAATGCCACTGGCGACTGAGGTAGTAGTAGTAGTAGTAGGTAGTAGTAATCCACTCAAAACCCAAACTGGTAGAAAAACCCACCAAGTTTCCAAAAACGGTCGGCCTTCGAAGGTAGTGATATCATGGAAGGCCACCAAGGTTAATCCTATGAGCCAAGTTAATCGCACATACTAATAGTTCGAAAGTTAAATGAAAACTAGAAGATTGCTAGCTAGCTAGACAGTAACATAAAAACAATGTTATTGACGCATCTTTTTCTCAATGATTGGTGGACACTCATCCTTTATATTTTAGTTTTTATTAATCTCTGACCCTTCTCCTTACATTTTCCACAATTTGAAACATTTTTGTTGCACTGGGATTTATCCTCAACATGCCAAAATATGCTTTCAGTTGCTTACAGTTAACAGACACATGTCTGCTAGTGAGCCGCCTTTTCATCATTAACAATCAATTTTTAACAATCGGATGTCTACAACGGGATGATCTACTATTACTTGGCGGCGACACACTAGCGCGTGTCTAGATAATTGGGAGAGAGGCCAAACAATAGCCTAATCGTATGAAACTTGCAGTAATACCTGCAACCCCTAAATTAAAATTTTCCCAATATCTACGTTTTGTATTTTTTCTTAAATCAGTATATTCAGCTGTACATATCAATGATATTTTAATTTTTACAGATCTGCCAACAGCGCCAATCATGTCTTATACAGGTGGGGGAAGTATAGCTGAAGATATCATCGTTGTGGATAAAGTTCCAATCGATTTACTCCTTACTTGTTCTTCGTCAAAAGCTATGCCATCATACGATTCCATAACCTGGATAATTGATGGCACATCATCTCCTGGTAAAATGTCTACCACACCATCATCTGCTGAAGGTTGCTTCGATGCTTCAACTAGTACTAAACTAACTTTGACTGAAGAGCATTCAGCTGCGAACGTCACTTGCGTTTTTGAACATGTAACGGGTCAGACGAGTGTTACCAAGATATTTGGACTAGAGTGTGAGTATCCTATTCATAAACTTTGGCAATAGAAATTGCTGTGTGAATTTAATTACAGTTAGAATTCCCTAAGAACAAGTGTCCTATATCCTCTTTAGCAACTTTCTTAAAGCCCTTTATGGACTGCGTTTAGCAACTTTCTTAAAGCCCTTTATGGACTGCGTTTACGCTGAGGTCTCGTAACGGACTTGTAGAAAAAAATTCATAGCTCCTTACCCACTTGAAGTAAGGGTCATTTTTTTTCCTTAATGATCTGGCCTTCATGTCACATTTTTTATTTCACTGTAGTTGGCTGGAAGTTTTCATTCTGACCTGTAGAAGAGCTGTAAACAATGATTATATAGTGGACGCATTTGGGCGCATCCGTCCTTAAATTAAAATGGTCAAAAATTTGATTAGTAATTTTTCTACATATTATTTTTTACAAAAGTTAATTCAGCTTTACTTTTTGGTAACACAGCTGAAAAAGATATTGGGGGATCAAAACAGTAATTAAATATCTTTTGGTGGCAAAAATTCTTCTCCCTTAGTGGCGTACACATTCCATCTGAGCACTTTTTTTGAAAGATTATTTATTCGTTCAGACTTTCTCGTCTGTCTCAGCTCCTTACCCAAGGGTGAGTGTCAATAACTGGGCGTAAAAATACCTAAATAAAATTTGTAACTTGGTACATCTTTATAATAATATCGGAGGCCGGATAAAAGGAAAGCCTAAAGGAAAGCCTAAAGGAAAACCACTTCTCCCCTCCTCACTCCCGCATTGAAAATGCACTCTCCCACTCTACCTGCAGCCAAAAAAGGAGCCAGGCATGAGTGGTTGATTAATCTGACAAGTCGTCGGGAAAATGTCCCGGGAAATGTGTCCCGGGAAATGCGACCGGCCCCGTGCATAGCACAGGCATCCTCTAGTAACGTTAATAATAGGCTACTGATAATAAGCAGAGAGCAAAAATATTGCATTTTATTATAACGAACTGTAGTCAATGTTAAATGTATCGTTATACATTTCAGTGTGGGGCACAACTGCAAAAAAAAAAAATAGTCCATAAAACAATGTTTTCTGTTGCGTGACTACGACTCTTTTAAGATAGCCAGGACTGAAAAACAAGGGGCTAGCAGCAATTGTTGCTGTTGACGTGAGATATTTCGGGGTCAGGTGTGCACCCAAGTGTCGCTGGTGTCACTGCATCCACGAAAGGACAATCTTTAGATGGCCAAAGAAATTTCATAATTTCGTAAATTACCGAACAGTTTTCAATAATTTAATGATATCCCATTAACTCATGCAATAACACTCTATATGAGCATTTTTTGTCAGCATTTTAGAGATATTAATACCGATTATCCTGTAAACTAGCCCACCACTCATGCAATCCAGTATGCTAGCACTCCACTCATGCAATCCAGTATGCTAGCACTCCACTCATGTAATCCAGTATGCTAGCACTCCACTCAAGTAATCCAGGGATCTCGATTAACAGTAGCAAGGTAAACCCAGAAGTACAACCGCAAAAATTCACAATCACAAAATATTTAGGATTTGGTATGGCTTTGTTATGGACTTATACTTCATGGAAATGATGTGCAAGTCCATAAAAGTCTTACTGAAATTTAAGCTTAGTATCAGATTTTCACTGTTGTTCCATTCCGTTTCATTTACTTCTGTGTAATTTCCATATGCGTGTATTTAATTTCTGTGAATTGATTCAGCTATTGAAAAACTCATGACCCTACACTTCAGATGGAAAATTCTGTCCAGTGTGGTACCATTAATCATCTTATTTTATCAAAATGATTCTTTATGACTATACTACCAGTATAAAATTGAAACGAATTCCAGATGGATCGATTTCAAGCACTTTACTCTGTAGTAAGAAACAAGATGGAAAACTAAATGAATGGTTGCAATTATTGATACAAATTCCAGCTGGAATGATTCAGGCGCATTTTACTCTGTAGTAATAAACAAAGGAAATCTAAATCTGCTCAGTTATTGATACTAATTCCAGCTGGATCGATTCACAAGCACGTTACTCTGCAGTAATAAACATGATGGAAATCTAAGTTGGCTCAATTATTGACACGAAGTACAGCTGGATCGATTCATAAGTACTTGACTCTGCAGTAATAAACAAGATAGAAATCCAAATTGGCTCAATTATTGATACGAATTCTAGCTGGATCGATTCAGAAGAACTCTACTGTTTAGTAATGAACAAGACAGAAATCCAAATCTTCTCGATTATTGATAGTTGTGTCAGTACGGCTCAGTAGTAGGGTTTTGGGCTTTGGTCTCAAAGGTCGAGGGTTCAATTCCCGCTGAGGCACTGTGACATTTAACTCCAAACGACAGCGGTAATAGGTTTGCATCTGTGTTTATTTATTTGTTAGGGGAGGAATAGGTACAGAGCAGGAATTTTTATAATTTATACTCTTCTACTTTCTCTTTGTTTGCCACCATAGCGTCTGATGATACAGTTTATCTAGAGGAAGAAATTATCCAAGCCAATCCTCCGATCACTCAACTCAAGTGTGTGACAAAAATGTTCCCTTGGCCCCAAAAATATGAAATTGTGAAAACTGACTCAAATCCGCCAATAACATACCCGGAAAAACAAGTTCGTGTTGAAGATCGTGGGAAATATCAATGTCGAGTACAAATGATTGATGATACCTGGAAGGAATCAAAAATAAACGAAATGCCAGGTAAGTGAGTTAATATCAGTGTTGTTTTAGCTTATGGAACGAGTTGTTTTTTTTTTTTTTGGCTTGATATGCAAGTCACTTATTTATTGGCTGAGTGGTAAAAATGCCAGACTCCACTCCACTGCCTGGGTTCAGACCTGAGAAATTTTATTTCCTTTGAATTTCTCTAAGCAATCTGTGGCACTGCATGGTAAGTGAAGCAAAAGCACAAACATTGTTTGGCAGCTTAGTTCCGTGTTTTCTTCCTTTAATAACAAAATAATAATAATAACTTTAACCACACATGAGGTGGTAAGGCAACTGGAAGGGAGTGACCCACTAACACCAACCCCAGCTAAAAATTACTCGAAATAAAGTAACAAGTAAAATGTGCGAATGTCTTGTCAAGATGATTGGTAACCCACATTTATGCAGAAACATAATCTGGTCATTTCAAAAACTTTGTCAGCGATACCACATTAAGCGAGGGAGTTCCAGGCTGGGACCAACCTCATAGAGAAGTAAGCACATCTTTGTTAGGTTATGGTCAAATGAAATACCGAATCTTAACGAAATTTCTTCAACATTCAATCGCCAAAAACCATTTTTAGTTTACATTTCAGACTTTACATTTTTTAATTGCATAAGTTAATAAAATGAAGCTGAAAATGCAGTGCTCTATTTTAGATTGAAAAATATTTTCTCGACACTATCATTTTAAAACATTTTTACACCTAATTAGAAATACACAATTACAGAATTTTTACGAAATTTACCGAAAATTTATCCGTTTCCATATCGGGTGTTCCCAATAGGCTTTTATCCTTTTAAAGCTTTCAACTATTTCCATATTTTTTAAATTAAATTAGATTTAAAAAAACAAACAAAGTCTGCTTGGGCACACAACTGATTTTTAAGACGGAATTTCTTCGATACGGTTAACGCACCTTCACCACATTCATAGTCACCAAAGTCCATAGCCAATCAAGGAATGAGATTACATTTAAGTAGTCTCTATATGCAGTAAACATTCCTCATCCGCTATTTCAACGACATATTTTTTTTTACTCTGCAGATACCACTACAGAAAGACCAACTACTACCGCAAGACCTACCACTACAGAAAGACCTACCACTACAGAAAGCCCCACCACTACAGAAAGCCCTACCACTACAGAAAGTATTACTACTGAAATTACAACTACTGATGGTCCCACTTCTTCACCTGGTCCCTCCTCAGATCCTCTGGCTTTGCCGGTCATTGCCTATGCAAGTGGCGTCAGCATATCTGAAGACATGATCGGTGTAGAAGTGGTGCCGAAAGAAATACCACTAAAGTGCATTTCTTCAACAATCACATCTCAACAAGACTCCCTAATTTGGGTTATTGATGGTACCCCATTACCTGAAACTGCCGCCATTGCTACTAAAACTCCTGAAAGCTACTTAGCAACCACCACAAGAGTATCGCTAAACAATGACCATGCCATAGCGAATGTTACTTGTGTTGTCAAGCGTGCCAGTGGCCAAATTAGTGTGAGCAAGATATTTGGCTTGGCGTGTAAGTATATCAGTGGCATTCAGTTATTCTTTATGGTATCTGTTGACATGCTCAGTACAGAATAGACTAGAATAGAAGGTATCGGCCAATAAGCTTAGAACTTATTTAAGGCCCTAGCGGCAGATGTTATTGGGAGTTACCACAATCATTTCAGTTGTTGTTGTTTTTTGCCGCATGAGGGAGGAAACCGGAGTACCCGGAGGAAACCCTTGTGCAACGGGGCGGGGAAACAATACATTCCCCTTCACCACGATCGAACCCAGTCTGTGAGAAGCCAGACTTGTAAGAACCCAGAGATGTACCATAAGCATCTTATGTGAACACAGCAGCTTATATCGTAGCTTGCAAAAACACCAATGATTAAATCATGCTCATCTATGAAAAACAATTTATTTCTAACGTTGATATCGTAGGAAAGTCCCATTTTTTGTTTGTTTACCAGATAGGGCTTTGTGGATAACAGAAACAACTATCTAGGAAGAATTCATAGCCTCCTTGTTAACACTAATGGTTCATACAAGGGAATGAGAAATATATCATACTCAGCTGTAAACTTAAAATTCCAAGAATTTTTCAGGACTTAGTCAACAAAAATTCAAGAACATAAATGAATAATTAGAAAATAATCAGACAATGAAGACAATGAAAGACAAATTTGCTGTGTACGAAATCTTATCGCTAATGTGGCAAGCTCTAAGTGATATGTGTTGTTCTGCTTGTCCATAAGTATAGCCTCCTGTGCAGTACAGCTGCAATACGATGCATTACGTATTTTTTCTTAAGTTTATGTTTCAACATAAATAGAGCACCCTGCTATCCGACACGCGATTTTCTGTTATGGGAAATTCCAGGCTTATTATGGGACTTATGCGATTTTTTTATGTTTTTACGGACTTTTCCTGCCTTGGAATTCCATTTTAATCTTCCAGAAAATTTCCATGTTTTTTTCAGAATCTGTACGAGTCTTGGAAATAAGAGTAGGAAAGGTTTTTTTTTTTTTTTTTACATTACCCGTTTTCACATTGTACATTAAAATCTAATTTTACGCAGTCCTATGAAATTAGTACTATTTAGTACTAGTTAGCAGGTTGACGAACCAAAATGAAAGATTCTATATACAGTGGCGTTCTTCAATTGGAGATAGCCTTTAATGGTTTGTGACTGGTGGATGTTGATTTGTATTGGCTAGTCCTGCGTTACCAAAAAATAACTAATTGCCGATGACCAACATATAGTGAGATAACTAGCATATAGCTGAGAGAAACCCATTCGTGTGTCTTGATGTCATGGTAACAAAAACCAGTAGCGACATCTTCGTTAAATGTACTCGTACCATTAAACGCATTTCCTTCTGAACAATCTTACTTTTATCGTTATTTTTTGATTTAACATTATAGGTGATGATGACACTATCAATCTTGAGTGGAAAATTATCCAGAGTGACCCAGTGATCTTCAACCTCAAATGCGTGACCTACACCTTTCCGTGGCCCATGGAATATCAAATTATCAAAGTTCAGACTTCGCCAAGAATAACTTATTCTGCAAGAGAAGCAAACGTCACACAATTAGGCAATTACAACTGTAATGCCAAACTGCGGACGGAAAGGTGGCTGGAGTCAAAAATAGTTGACGTTGGAGGTTAGTGTAAATTATACAATTAAACTATTGGTTATGAACAGGGTAGATTAAGTAGGTAGTGACGCTTTTCTGAAAACGATGGAAAAAAATACCTGCTTCCACGAACGGCACCAGAAGGCAGCACTTGTCTGGTCCGGGTAGGAGGCGAAACTTGAAATAAAACATGGCGGCATCGTTGCCATGGTAACCATGATAATAGCGACAATACCTGTGGAAACAGACGAAATACTCGTGCGTGGGCAACATCCAAAGTTGAAGAACCTATTCTGTTCCATTCAAACTGTATACAGTTCGTTACATTAAGCGAAAACCACGGAAGAAGCTTCAGCCTGAACGGCCGATGAGGACGCTACTCGAATGTTCTCCGAACACAAAACCGTATGTGGTAATTAGCTCCACTCGTAACGACAAACCGTTTTAAAATTGAATGTTAGTTTTTAAAAATAAAACTTGATCAGCCAGTTCTGGTCTTTCTTAAAATTATTTTAATGTCCTAATCTGTATTACCATATATTTTAAGCCGACTAATTTTGTATTCTTGTCGTGATCAATTTGTTTTAATGACGCTAAATACTTTTGATCCCCATGATGCTTTGCGCTTCCCGTTACTTCACGACAGCGCCCTCTGGCGGTAAATCGTTGAAAGCAGGTACATCTTTGGTCCAAAATGTTTACCGTTGTGAGAGAAAGAGTGGCACTACCTATACATTCTTCTACCCTGGTTATGAATTTCGAAGGGTTTTCTAAATATTAGGTAGAGTGCAGTACGGAATATTTTGGCACAATTCTGTTGGGGGTAAGTAGTCAGGTGCCTACCGAAAGGGTTACTACGAATTGGGACGGTAATGCTGTTGTACAATATTAAGTGGAATACGTTGGTGCAGCAGCAAATACTTTGGGCGTAAAGGTCTCTCCAGACAGAAGGAAATTTCGTGCGAAGCTATGCGTGACTACGTGCCGACAAGGTCAAAATTGCAGCAATCGTGTGGTTGGTGTTACGTTAAGGACTAATATTGAAGTCTTTTTTACACCATAGTGCGTCGGCGTGCAGCCGCGAGCAGCCAGTCTGGTTAGGGCTTTATTCTTGTTGAAGGTGAGTAGTCAATGCAAGAGCGTAAGGGCGGGTTTACACAAGGGCAATTTTCTCGCTCACTAGTTTTTACTTGGTTAATACTAAATCTGCTGGCTGCTTCTCGCCTTTACCGGAGAATGCGGCTTTCGAGTTGTCTATACGTAGTAACCATGGCAACAACGCGGACGCAGATATTCTACTTGCGCCTTGCGACACGCCGTACGATGCGTGCAACATGACAGCGTAGATTTATGACAACAACAAGAAAATAATGTTTGCTGCAGTATAAAATGACGAACTGATTTCTGAACACCGGCATTCGACGGTTTGTCTTCAAGTCGATGACCCAGAAATGGACGCCATGTTGGTTTTTGAATTCTCACTGTGAGCAGCTATTTATTCTACCGTCGTCTGGTCGCTGCGAGGAGCTATGCTTTGTGCGGGAATCAAAAATTTTGGAAACGGCTTGGAATGACAACAATGTTGTAGCACTGTTTAAAATTACTGTTGCACGTTGTTCTTTATTCGTGTTGTTATTTATAATACATTTAATTTGTTATGTATTACCGCATTCATTTAGTAGAAACTGGAAACTAATCGTACATAAATAACGGTTGATTAGCAAATAGCTTTCGGCGAGCGAGAAGGCCTTTTTGCGTAAACGCGCCCTAATGGTCACGAGCTACAAAAGGCAACTTTGAATGGGGAAGATGATGTTAAGTTTAGGAGTGCTGCTAAGTAATCAGTTTTATAGTTTCTGTCCCCTCCGGGTATTCGACATCAACTTGATATCTGGATTAGTATTTTTTTCATGTGCTAAAACCTTTTAAAAGCAACAAGTCCTTACGTTTACTGCAAAGCGCTACTGCAAACTGCTGGTTATGACACGATCCTATTACTTGGTTTTTGCTTTTTTAAAAAGCATTTAAAAAAAAGAAGTTGTTTCTCAAGCCCCGCCGCACGGACTCCAAACCCCCCGCACCGACCTTTTTTTTTGGTTTACGGAAACCAGAAATGTCAACTCACGATCTGTTCTAACGAATTTTGAATTCACCGGACTTCTTTTTTTGTGCGAGTGTTCTTTTTGCTCACCAAATACTGTGATAGGGCTCCCGTGTAAACCGTCATATTTGGTTGAAGTTTTTCATTAAAAAAATAGAACAAAATGGCTGTGTTTTAAATTACAACCCCTATATTATGGCAAAAAAGTAAATAAATAATAAAAAAAAAATTCGCCCGCCCGCACCGATTTTTTTCGTAAAAGGCTCGAGAAACAACTTTCTTTTTTTAAGTGGCCTTATGTGAAATTTTTTGGACAACTGTAAAAAAACAGTGACGAGTTTCATTCTTCGGTCGATCTCCTCCCCCCCCCCCCTCCCCAGTACAAGTTCTAAACGTCATGTAATCTTCGCTGTGATCGACTGTAATTAAAATTCCACTTTAACAACGATTATGTAAGAATAACAAACTATTTAAATTGACTTTGTTTTAAGTGCATTTTTACAGTGTCAAGTAAACAGTTTACTTACTAAATTACAGTCAGCTTACAGCTGATTATAAGAACACTACAAGTTTACTATAAGCTTACTTGCTATAAGCTGACTATAAGTGAGCTAAATTATAGTCATTATCGGTGAGTTGTATTATAAATTGACTAGAATAAGAATATATATTAACAATTACAACCACATTACATGGTTACAAAACCGGTTAGCCATGA
>JAHWFP010160484.1:46887-59731 GCA_023313725.1 Lithobius niger | reverse complement strand
TCGCTGCGGAGCTAGTATCTGGAGCCGGTCGTTGAGCTAGCTACTCTAGATGTAAATGGAGAGGGAGGGGGGGAGGATGGTAATTATGGAGCTAACCGAACCACTCCAAATCACTCAATTTCGGTGCTAATCGACCCAGTTCTTCATCCTCTTCTCATTTCATATAAGAAAAATGGGGGAAAATGTTTTTTTAGTTCTCCAAACACGTTTTTATAGCTCCAAAAACGTTTTTAAACCGCGTAAAACGGTTCGGCCCGGCCGTGTTGAAGCGGCGGCCATATTCCGGGAAACAGAGTAGCACGAAAAGGTGACTTTGACAAAACGGAAAGTAATGTTCCAAAGTAGGCTGCCTTGCTCGCGTTTCCGGCGGTTCTTCAGTTTAGGTGGAAAAGAGTTTGATTGCGGTTTCTGATGTTATGTGTTTAGCCGTTCCGAGCGCAGCAGCGCGAGCGAGGCACGTAATTTGGAAAGAAATAAGGAAGAAAATTATTTCCGTTTCTTTTATTGCGATGGACATCAGGTTTTCCTACTGCTGTCGTTTTACGTGTTTTCAATTATGTTTTTAACAACTTAAAACACATTTCCCCCAGATTTTTTTAAAAATGTGGAATGGGAAGAGGATGAAGATCTGCATCGGTTAGTAAAAAAAATTGAGTGATTTAGAGTTGTTCGTTAAACTACATAATTATCAAAAAATAAAAATAAAACGGCGTCATTAGTCAAACCGATGCTGTAAAAGCGTATTTCTTAGACGCAAAATACCTTATTTTGTCCAATCCCTTACGCTACGAAAGTAAATTAAAGGCAGGTTGCCACCATATTAGAGTCTGCAGCATTTAGCAAAGAAATGCACAAAGCAATACATTTAAACACACAAACAAGCAACGTGTTACCTTAATTATTGAGTAAAAAATTGGGACGTCTTCGAGCAGTTGGGAACAAGCTACATAGGTTAACAATATTAATGCCACAAGACGGCGCCACGGTATTTTCTTGACATTCTACCGTGGCGCCATGGAGTGGCGTTAATATCGTTAACTTTCATAGCGTCTTTCCAGGTGCGCGAGAACGTACCAAATTTTTACTCAATAATTAAGGAGGCACGTGGCTTGTTTGTTGCATTAAAAGATTGTGTTTGAGTCCGTTGAACTTTGCCTGGGGCCACTCTTTCAAATTGTGCAGCTCTAGGTTTAACCTGGATTGTCGTTAAGTGCTTTTTTTGCCAACAGGGTGGTTGCAACATGGAACGCCCTCCCCGAGGCTGTTATCTCCGCAACTTCGATGAGTGTTTTTAGGGGTTTGCTTAATCGTGTTGACTTGTCTACCTTTCTTAAGCAGCCGTATTTGTGATGCTGCCTTCTTTTGTCTCGGCAGGATTGGTGTTAGGCGATTTCTCCCGAGACCCTTCCGTCTTCCTTGCCCCTATAGAGCAGTGACACGACGTAGTATTATAGCATATAACTCTAGGCTGGAGCCTTAATGGGTTAGCTGCAAGGGGCACTTCAGAGAGAAACAGAAGGGCGTCAAACTGAAGCCGATGCCATGAAGAGTGATTTCTTAGACCTAAAACGCGCGATTTTTGTTGTTGGAGAAAACAACGTTATTTTAAGCCTAAGAAATCCGCTCTTCCGTTGTTTTTCCCTCCATTTTTTATGTAGTGCACCTTGTAGTTATGCCCTCCAAAACCCATACTGGTGCCAATATGGCGGCAAATATCACTGCTCTATTCTGGGGCGGAACATTTTATTATGATTATTTATTATATTTCTTTGTACATTCCTGTGCTTGCTGTGAGCAACGCTAGAGAGAACTAGACACCGCTCTATGCGTATTAGTAACCATGGCAACGATGCAGACGCAAATCTTCTCCTCGTGCCTCGTGACACGGCGTACGATGCTTGCAACATTTGGGCGTCGATTTTGACAACAAGAAAACAATTTTCACTGCAGTACAAGACGACTAATTGTTTTTTGTATGCCGACATTCGATGGTTTGTCTTCGATTCGATAGCCACGAAATGGACGCCATGTTGGACTTTGAATTCTCGCTGCGAGAAGTTATTTATTCTACCGACGTTTGATCATTGCTAAAAGCTGTTTTGAGGGAGAATAGCAAATTTTGGAAATAGCGTGATATGACAACAATCTTGTAGCAATGTTTAAAATTACTGCAGCACTTTGTTCTTTATCCGTGTTTTTTTTATAATACATACTATTTGATATCTATTACCGCATTAATTAGTAACAACATATAACTAATCATAAATAAAATCTGGTTGACTAGCAAATAGCATTCGGCGAGCGAGATTGACTTGTTGCGTAAACGCGCCCTTAAGGTTGTATCGGAAAAGAAAAGATTCCACTTGCTGAAAATTGCAGCTGCTGCCAACAAATCCAAAAAAAATTGAGCATTTTTAGACCTAAGAAATTCCGCTCTCACAGCGTTGGCTTAACTAAAAGTCGCCGTTGTTTTTTTTTACCTCCATGTGTCCCTTGCAGATAATACAACGACTGGCACCAGATGCTAGCTCCGCAGTGAATATGGCGTTATAGCTACTGCTCTATGGAGCTCCATCGATAAGATCAAACGCTGTCCGTTGCTCATGGCAACCGAACAACGTGTGCCGCCATCTTGTAGCGAAGGTAAAAAAAACTCATTTGATACAAGCAGCCGTCGTTTGGCTGGTTTAGCCTCCCCAACTCGCGAATGGCCGAATCGCTGGAAATCAAAAAGAGGACGACCCGTCTGGCCGGCCTTCATTGACACAAAACAAAATCCTGCAACTATACACCCTTTTGATGAAAAATACACGACATCAGCGCTTACTACATAAGACAAACGAAAATAACAAAATGGCGGAAAGGTGATCTTTCTACCGCACCGCTTTAATGGCCAAAGCCAGAAGCCGGAAGCAGAAGCCAGAAGCCGGAAGCCGAAGCCAAAAGCCAGGCTTGCGTTGTCTCTGCCGCAACGACTGTAACGTGTATTGCCACTGCTCCTTAGTTCATACAGATGGGAAACCACCAACAGGTTGCTAACTGCGTGACCACCCAGTTTCTCAAAACTAGACATTCGGCATTGTTTTTTTTTTTTTTTTTAATTAAGTAATTTTATACATATATAGCTAGCATAACACGATGAGATCTTGTGAGGTGCGCCAATACATGGCGAACAAAAAAAAAAAAAAAAACTTGATATCGTAACTTACATCTTCCAAGCCTACGCGACGCCCTGGCGATAGTTGCGTCTACTCCATCTCTCATATTGCTTTTCTCGTGCTGCTTTGAAGGCAAAGTATTATCAGAGGTATTAATTAGTAGCTGCAACTAAGGAGCAAGGTAAGGCGCAACTAAGGATGGTCAGCATGACCGTCTCATGTGCCTGAAATCCCTGGCTCGAGTCCGCCTCAGCCACCCTTGGCATTTTCGGGAGGAGACAGTTCCACGCTGTCTGTACTCATGTCGACTGTAGCATGTAAGAGAACCTAGAAATTTCCGATGGGATTTATCTATTCGTCAAATTCATAGATGGTGTCATTATTAAAGAAGGCATCCAATTTCGTTTAAATGTTAAGATTGAAGGAGCCGAGACAATAACTTCTGGTAGAAAATTCCAAAGTTGCAAATTTCTATGGGGAAGGGAATTTCTAATAGCATGATAAAGAGGTTCAGTAATTAGTAGGCTAATTAGTAAGAATTAAGTAGTAATTAGGAGATAGAATACAGACGAGCTTGAATACTTCTTTCAGGGTCACTGAAAATGTCTTCAATGGCTTCGTCGTACCCGATCACTCGCCCAATACTATTTGCATTGAGACCAGTTATTTTGTCTCACTCTGTATGTCAATTCAGTCTAGTCAACATGTTGGCGTCATTATAGGAAGGAATTAACGTTAAAATTGTTTAAAACGCAAGCAATATTCACATCAGAGCTGCCATTTTGGGAGGAAGTGGATAAAATTACTACGAAGGAAGGTAAAGGGAAAAAATAAAATGTGCAGGGGAGGATGGATGAGACAAATGACGAGATAAACCTTTCTCCACGAGTGGCTTATGCTACGCTTTCCTCGTCCCTTAGCCGTTTTACTTCCTCCCGATCCATTCCCCCCCCCCCCCATCACTCAATTTTTCCTTCTTTTCCAACTAAAAACTTTTGTCTACCTCCTCGCCTACAACATGGCGGCACCAACGTGATGTCGTAGGGGTCGATCTTGGGGTTAATATTCTGTAATTTTTTCTTTAATCTTGGTTTTGATACTGTTCAGAATCGGAATCAGAAATGGCTTTTATTGCGTAGTATATTTACATATGAGGGCAGCTGATGATAAGTCCGAGGTTTTTTTTTTTACGCCAAAGGAAAAACACTAATGACAACAAATTAGTAAAATAAAATCAGCGCAGGTTGAAGCGAGACCCGTAGTAAAGACAACAACAAACACGAAAAAACGATACATGCGAAGGAAGAGGGACAAGGTGGGGACAAGCATGACGAAAAGCACCGACAGAAAGAGAGAAAATAGGAAAAAGAAAGAAAAATTTATAATTTATTTAAATTTTGATAACTCTCTATGGAATTACAGTGGAGGCATTTTGCAACGGGTATGTAAAAAGTTCTTAACAGAAAGAGTGAAGAGTGGTGGCAGATTTAATAGGCTATCTGAAGAAATCTGATTCCAGATTGGAGTAATTCTGCCTTTCCATGATCGTTTACTTAGCTCAGTGTGATGGAATTCATAATGAAGTTGACGATGCTGTCGAGTGGAGTGAGAATGGACAGAGGAGTTGCGGACAGCCAAACGATGACCAGTATTATTGCTTTCCTGCTTAAAAGCATAAAAACACGTTCTGAAGGAATCAATCCGGTAAAGGTAGAATTTGTAGTTGTTCGAACAATGGCAGAGAATGCTCCCTGGATGAACGGTGACAAAGAACGTATTACCTTCTTCTGGAGTTTAATGAGATGCCCTTGATTGGTTTTGCTAGTGTTCATCCAAGCTAGAGTTCATCCAAGTAATTTAGGTATGGGTACACAAGACTGTAGTACAGTAGTTTTAAAGAAGAGCATGACAGCACAGGTGATAGTTTATGAATTATTCCAGCGCTGCGAGATATTTTCTGAGCAATAGCACCAACATGATCATTCCATGTGATGTGTCTGTCAATATAGAGACCCAGGAGTCTAGTTGAGGATACCTCTAATCTCATTTCCATTAATAACAAGTGGTATGTCTCTAGAACATGGCTTTTGCCTGGGATGAAAGATAACAAAGTTAGTTTTATGCACCTTTAGAGACAGTCTGTTTGAGTTGGCCAAATTACTAACTTTTGTATGTCAGCATTTACAGCCCTTATGTCATCAGACAACTTCTTTCCTGCAAGATCTAGCGTGGTGTCATCCGCAAATAAGAAGTATGTCAATAATTCAGAAACCAATGGAATATAATTTCAGCTACTTGTGATTTGGCAGAAGCAAGTTCAACATACTGCGAGCGATTAGTAAGATAGCTACGGAACCACTTACTATATAATCCACGAAAACCGTATTGATTTAATTTCTGAATTGGGATGTCATGATTAACGGCATCGAATGCCTTTTTCTGATCGATGAAAGTCGCAATCACAAACCTATTCTCTTCTAAAGCCTTAATAACATCTTGGCAGAACAATAGGGTAGCTGATTCAGTTGATCTGCCTGATCGGAATCCAAATTGATGGTCACTTAACATGTTATTTTTGTCAAGAAAACTGTATAAGCTTTTATAAGCAAGTTTTTCAACAATTTTAGAGAAAAAAGGCAGAATTGATATGGGAGGATAATTATTCATATGCAAGCTGTTACCAGCCTTTAAACAGTGGGATAACACGGGCGACTTTCAGTTAATGAGGAACAATTCTCTGTTCAAAGGATAAGTCAGCTAGTGCTGATAATGTTGGTGCTAAGACGTCAGCAGCACTCTTTATTAAATTCAACGGAATCTGGTCACTACCTGCAGCTCAAGTCGGGGGTAGATCCTTGATAACCGGAGAAACTTCAATCGGAGTGGATGAGGAAAAGAAAAAAAGAGTCAGCATTATCGATATCCGAGGTAGACGCAGTTGCCAAGTCTGGCGTATAGATAGATTTGTCAAGGGCACGACCAATAGAAACAAAGAAGTCCTTAAAAGCCAAAGCAATTTCCGACGGATTAGTGACTTATTATTGCTAAGCAAGATTGCAAGAGGACATAATTTTTATTTTTTAGATCCGAGCAAAGAATTAGTCATTTTCGATGTCCCCCTGCAACAATCGACAGAAGCAGTTAGCAATTCCTGGATGTGTCCTTTTTTGGCTGCCTTTATAACCTTGACATGTATTCTGTTGTAATCACGATCCACCCTAAACTAAAACTGGTAGAAAAACCCGCCAAGTTTCTAAAAACGATCGCCTTTGAAGGAAGTGATATCTTTCAACCAGGGAAAGGCCGCCAAGGTCAATCCTATTAGCCAAGTTAATCGCACCGACTAATAGATCGAAAGTTAAATGAAAACTTGAAGATTGCTACTAGTTTCCGAGTTTCATTCAATATCCAAAGTAGCAATCTACAAGCTTTCAATTAATATCCGAAGTATTATTGGGTGCGATTAACTTGGCTAATAGGACTGACCTGGGCTGCCTTTCCCTGGTTGAAAGATATCACTCCCTTCAAAAGCCGATCGTTTTTGGAAACTTGGCGGCTTTTTCTGCCAGTTTTGGTTTTGGGTGGATATCACAACTTTCATAGGACTGTGAACGTACGTAAGGTTACACCGTATTATCTTCATCTGCACCTTTTTTCTAGAGAGATTTTATTTCTATAAATTTTCACTTTTATAATTTTCAAATTTACCATTGTCAATTAGCCGAACGTTAGATTAGTCAAATTGACACGGCTTAGTTTATGGTATGACCATTCTTCACATGCTTAACTTGCTTCAATCCCATTTTTTGCACACACAGGCTAATAATCGCTGATCTCGTTCGCTTTGCTCACTCAATCAGCACATTCCCTTCAGTTGTTTTGTTTATACCTGCGCCTTCCCCTTAATTTTTCAAGATTTCGTTGACATTTAGTCATGCAGAAACTCCCGAAGGTCGCTGTTACTAAAGCAGCAGAACGCGAAGCATTTTATTTTTGGGTTATTAACAAAAACCCCATTAGGTCGTGGATGCTCGTATTGTTGCGTAACCATCATCTAACGTGAATCTCTTTATTCTTAAGCAATCCATGGCAACGTTAATGTTTCTTTATTTTGTCCCTTGTTACTGTTCAGTTTTTAGTTCGTCCAGGCTTTTACAATAAATCTAAGGACCAGTGTTAATTGTTCAAGCCATTGTTCTTGAAATCTTTGGTCGCAACTTGGAAAAGAAACGAAATTTAAATTCGCTGCTGGCGAATTTCAAAACCCTCCCACTCGTTTGTTCTGACCCCTACAACCCCCAAACCAACAAAAGGACCATCCTCAGATCACTATGCATCCGTGTGCAAAAGAAACAGCTACGTAGGCTGTCTCAAGTTTGCGCTAGCCATGAACAATGAGTCTATGGGATTTAACATGGGGCCAGCGTTATAGCTAGTTAACTAGTTGCTAGTTACTAGCTAGTCAGTAACATAAAAACAACGTTATTGACGCATCTTTCTTTCTGTGAATGGTGGACACTCAGCCTTTAACTTTCAGTTTTTCTTTATCCCTGAACCTTCCCCTTACATTTATCACAATTTGAAAGATTTCTGTCCTCAACATTCTGTCCTCAACATTCTGGGATTTATCCTCAACATGCCAAAATACTCTTTTAGTTGCTTACAGTTAACAGACACATGTCTGCTAGTGAGGCCGCCTTTTTATCGTTAACAATCAATTTTTTTAACAATCGGATGTCTACAATGGGATGAACGACTGTTACTTGGCGGTGACACACTAGCGTGTGTCTAGATAAATTTGATCATTCAAAAGAGAGCGATTGTGTGCGTTATTGGAGTGACAATTTATTTTTGCTAGTTTTTCTTTATTTGCTGCTCTCATTTTACACACGAGGGTACCAGGTTATGTGGGGAGAGCATCCGTGCGTTTCTTTTCCTCACAGTGCTAAAGCAATTCGCTAAATGGCTGTTTCTTTTACCTACAATTTACCTGCAATTTGCAGTGCTGCATCTAGCGGACGTGTCTTTTTTCCTCATTTCGTGCAGTGCTAAATGCAGCCATGCAGCAACAAAAAAAAAGTGCTAGATATCTGCTGCGGAAACAAGATGACTGTTTCCCATAGATAAAAAATTTGATCATCTACAGCAAATGCGGCCGTGTTTTTATAGTAGGCCACTAAAAATTTAATTAAGTAGTTCTCAGGAGCGCACGCATGGTTTTTTTTTTCTTAGCGCATGAAACGTTTTTTTTATGACATTGTCTAAAAAAAAAGTATCAATCACACATCACCACTTTCACCAAACATTACCTGGAGCCGATGACCACATGAGTTCTTTGCTCCATTCACATGATCGCCTAGAAACGAATCTAAGGATCGTTCAGATAGTCCTAGGTGTCAGCAAAAAAAAACCTGCACTTTGTGAGGATAACACCATCTTTGGTGTACTTCATGTCCACACCCATGATAAACTTTTAGGAAGGGGTGTACCCTGAAACCTGTCCAAAAACCAACATGGCGGCCAATTTGTTTTTTAAATGGCCGCTGTACAATACAAATTTTCGAAAATCTTACTGATGTTTGTAAGTTAAGTGCCGACTTCTAGGTTTTAAGGTGTACCAAATTCAAAAAAAGTGCTCTAAATAATTGCAAGGACTTTACACAATGAGATATCCAAAATGGCGGCCAAAATAGGTTAAAATTCTGGTGTTTTTCATAATTTTAAATTATACTGATAGAGTAGAGGCAGATTTGAACTATTCCCCAAAAAGGTGAGTTCATTTGCAATGACTAGTAACTAGCAAACAGCAGGTAAAATTCGTAGTATAGTGTGTTCGTAATTAGGAACTAAGTTGTGGCTGTTTCTATGCTGTAGTATTGCATTTTTCTTCCAATTCATCGTAAGTTACTACTTTAAACTGCTGCAGTAGCCGTTCTAATTAAGATAAATAGCTGTAAGTAAGCTTAGATGAACGATGGAGAAGTTTATTTTGGAACAAGGCCAATTAAAACGTCTTATTGTAATTAGGAGCTAAGTTGTGAGAATTTATCTCCTCTGTAGTGGTGTGCTTTTTGCGTCTATTTACCACAAGTTACATCTTTAAACTGCTGCAGTAGCCGTTCCGATTAAGATAAATGGATGTAATCAGGCTTAGATGACAGATGGAGATGTATATTTTCGAATGAGGGTTCTTAGAACGGATGAACGTAATTAGTAGATAAACTAAAAATGTTTATCTACGACGTAGCCCCATGATTTCTTCTTCAATTCACCGCATATTACATCTTTAAAGTGACGCGATGGCAGTTCTAATTACGATAAATGGATGTAACCCGGATTACATGAAAGGTGGCGAAATGTATATTCCAACATAGGTAATAAAAACTGTTTTCGTGATTAGGAGATAAGCTATAAGCGTTTATCTGTGCTGTAGCTCCTTGCTTTCGTCAATCCTCTCTAAGTTACTAGTGGTCGACCGAAACCAAGTTTTTCACTTTCGGCCGAAACCTAAACCACTACCGAAACCGGAGATTTGGTTTCGGCCGAAACCGAAACCCCTACAGAAACTGGCAATTCAGTTTCGGCCGAAACTGAAACCACTACTGAAACCATTAAATCGGTTTCGGCCGAAACCGAAACCACTACCGAAACTGGAACCAAAACCTAACCTGAATAATATCAGTTTTAATAATTAGACAAAAAGTAAGGATAAAATCATTAAATCATGAGTGATGGTTTTTCATAGACATAGACTAGACTGGGAGGCAGAAACCAGTTTACCTCTTTTCTGTCGCTAGGCTGAGAAAATCCACCCGCGCCATTCCCCCCCACCTAAAAAATAAAGTCAATCTTGAGAAAATAATTCATGACTTTCGTTTGCATTTTATTTCTGCTTGCTAGTTTTTTTAAATGATTGACTCGTGTCAGTAAGGGAAATCCAGAGCACCAGAAAAGGGTTTCATTCAATGAGTATAAGACTTGCTTGAAAACGTAAATAAAGAGAATTAAAGCATAAATTCCCTACAATGCAACGATGCCATTATAAATATGATGAAATATGGATTGAAAAAATGTATTTATTATTGATGGGCATGGCAGAATAAAGTAGGATCTGAGATAGCACCTCCTGGATGTCGGTGCCCCTGGGCCTAGTTAGAATACGCGGAAATTGGCTGCTGCCAGGAGGGGAATTGGTTTCGGCTTTACCGAAACTGAAGCATAGGATTCAACTGAAACCGAAACCATAATCGAAACTAGTTAGTCGGTTTCGGCCGAAACCGAAACTGACCTATAACTTTTTTGGCCGAAACCAGAACCGAAACCGAGACCAAAAATTTCCCGGTTTCGCTGCCGAAACCGAACCCGAAACCGAAATTCGGTCGACCTCTATAAGTTACATCTGTAACATGATGAGGTGGAAGTTCTAATTATGATTAATGGATGTATTTTTATTACTCATTTTGGAAAAGATGCATCTCCTCCTTTCATCTAAGCCTAATTATATCCATTTATCTTAATTAGAACGGCTACTGCAGCGCTTTAAAGACGTAACTTGTGATAAATAGACTCAAAAGGCGCATCACTACAACGCAAGCTGCAGTAGCGCAGCTTCTAATTACAATACATCGTTTCAATTTTCCATGTTGAAAAATATACATCTCTACCTGACATCTAAGGATAAATACAGCTATTTATTTTAATTAGAACTGCTACCGCATCAATTTAAAGATGTAACTTATGATGAATTAAAGAAAAAAATGCAGTGCTACAGCATAAAGAATGAGGCGCAGCTTAACCCCTAATCACAAACACACTACACTGCGGATTTGAGCTGGTGATTTTTCTAGTTACTAGTCGTTGCGAACGAACTCACTTTTTTGATCACAAATTCAAATCTTCCCTACTCTTTAAGTATATTTTAAAACTATGAAAAACACTTGAATTTTCCACCACCATTTTGGTCGCCATCTTCGATAGCTTGTTGTGTGGAGTCCTGGCACCTTTTTAGAGCATATTTTTGAATTCGGCAGACCTTAAAACCTAGCAATTGACACCAAACTTAAATACGTTAGCACGCAGTTTGAATTTTTGCATTGTGTAGCGGCCATTTTAAAAACATTTTAAAAACAAAAATGGCCGCCATGCTGCTTTTTGGGCTGATTTCAGGGGGCACCCCTTCCGAAAAGTTTCTCATGGGTGTGGTGGATATGAAGTACACGGGAGATTGTGTTATCCTCACAAAGTGCAGTTTTCTTGAAAAATTTGCTGCTTACACGCAGGACTGAAGAGGCATGTCGCAACTAAAAACTTGGATCTAAAAAATGACTTTTATCGAATGTGAAACTTTTGTACGCTCATCCTGGCATTAAAACGTAGATATTGTAATCGACAACAAAATATAAGCTACTGATTTCCAGTTGTTTAGTAAAAAAAAAAAAAAGAAAAAAAAATAGCCATCGCCCGCATCTGAAAAATCACGAATAAAACGTAAAAAATAAACACCGCCCGCTCGCGTCAATTTTTTTTAGTACCGCTCCCGAGAACCAATTAATTTATTTTTAGCGGCCTTATGCTGGGTTTAGCTGAAACCACAAAGTTGCAGGTAGGTAAAGTAATAAATACACAGCTATAAAATTCTATTGATTGATTCCAACTGCCAATCGCGCGTAGATGGCAGCAGCCATATTTTTGCGGTCCGTTTGACTGCCCTCTGTACTATCCGCCAGAGAGCTGTTTCTTTTGTTTATCTAGCGTTAGTGACGTAGGCATTTTGCATACTTCTGCAGCGGTAAAAGAAACACATGTATACGCCTCTTTCAATTTGGTTCTGTAATGTGAGCTGAATTAACTTACTTATAATGACTTATATAAGTACTTATGCTTTATGATACGTATGATTTACGTACTATACTTTTACTTAATTGCCTGTCAACTCAAGCTTTCAGGTCCGGTGGACAAGCGTAATTTGTTAAGTTTGTAAATGTTCGTAACAAAACTTATTCAGGAAAGTGGATGCAAATTATTAATTTGTATCCGTATGTTTTGAAATGATGACTCACCAGAGATACACGAAAGATACACCTCAAGTTCTTTAGTCTTTGTGTGTAACTTAGGTCAAATGTTGATACTGTCCACTTTAAAGAAAATTATCAGCAGTTTTGAAACTTTTCTTCGTTGCATTCTACATTGGTTTTCATGAAAGGGACTGGACTGGGAGATGGGAGGAGGGAGGGGGGGGGGGAGACAAAGAAGAATTCTCCTTGTATAGGCGTATTAAGAAGGTAATTGTTTTTATTAGCATATCTTTTATTTATTATTTTCTTGGCTTCGAACTTTTAGCGTAAGTCTGGCACAACGCTAGCAAAATTAATATTGACTTTTATTACGGAGTGAATACGCAGAACGTCCTAAAATGTACGCGAAAGTTCTTGATCAATACTTTCTTTTTTTGTGTGTTTTTCAATAACTTCTTTTAAATGTCTCCATATTTTGGATGTAAACTATTGATGAAACAATCTTATTTACTTATTTTTCGTGAATTATTAACTTTTTCTTTAAGTTTCTGCAAAGACGCTCTTGTTAGGCTTTGGTTTCTGTTTTCGTTTTCTAATAAGAATGCTTTTAGCAGAAAATAAATTTAATATTTTATTCGTTAGCCAAGGGCTACACGCCCCTTAACCTCAAAG
>JAHWFP010160484.1:29557-46091 GCA_023313725.1 Lithobius niger | reverse complement strand
GAGGATGAAGACTTTGCCATGGTCTCCCGTCCCTTTGCCGGGCCAGATTATACGATAACCTCTAGAAGGCTGACGCTTGACATTTTGTTTCAAACCAGTTATAACGTAAGTTAAGTCCATCATTAAGGTTTAGAGACCAAGAAAGATGATCCAGGTGATTGAATCACGAACGAAGGTGCTCGAACTGTCCTCCTCGAGCAACGATACACTCACCACATCTGAGCATATTCTCCTGCACAAGTCAGGTGTAAATGTCTTAAATACAGCAGTAATGAGAACCTGCAGTGTTGGAATATCCTCGGCTGGTTGAATGTACACCAAATCCCGTATACTATTCCCCACACACTTAAGGCCCATAGGTGTCAGACCGCACAAACGCGCGGGCCATTCCATCGCACCTCTTCTACCAATCCTGCTGTTGGGAAATTGGTTATCAAGAAGGTCTAACACCTGTGTTGCATATTGCGGTGATGCACCATCTAGTTGAAAAATAATATCTGCGGGACACTTATCCCGTACAGCTGGCTGTATACTGTCTTCTAGCAGCTTAAATATACTGCACTGTTGATTACTCCATCATGGGAGACTGGTCTAATGATCCCCCCCCCCCAGCCCATATACCTTCCCAAACATTGATACCAGGTGACGGCGTGAATGCCGCCATAGTAACGTGTGGGTTGTCATCACTGTAAAATACGCAGTTGTGACGATTAACCATTCAGATGAAACTTGGCTTCATCGGAGTATAATATCCGTTCCACGTTCTGTGGATCATCTTCAAGGAAATCTAGGAATTCCTCGCAGAACAGTACGCGTCGATCGGTATCATCTTCGTTTAAGGCGTGGATACGCTGTGGACGGTACATCTTCAAGGCTATGTCCTTAATCAGCCTATTAACTGAAGGCAGTTACACACCTGCTTGCCGTTCCAACTGACGCTGGGACGTCGTTGGTTCATCAAGCAACGCGTGGTGGATCTCGGCGGCATTTTCAATCGTTCGTGCCGTTCGTTTACGGCCAGAGTGACCCTTATGTTGATTTTCCACAGAACCTCTGGTTTAAAATTTCTCCACCAAATGTGCCACTGTTGGCCGGCGTGGAGGAGGCTGAAGATACGTAGCATGCCACCTCACCAAAACGTCTGATATCATATGGCATGTCGTTATGAAATACAAAAAGAACGAGTGGTTGGCTATCGAACAAACTGAGTGGTTGGCTAACAAACTGTATCGAATGATACGTATCAGATTGTATACACCTTATAACTACTGTCACGTCCAAGTGTACGGACCAACCAGGACTACAGTATACTACACATCACACAGTACTGCATGGCCTGCGAACATCAGGTCACATAACTCACAACTTTGCGTGCAACGTCAGTGCAGCTGAAGGGCAACATAATTATAGCATTAACCAAAGTTACTAAATCGAAGCCATTTACAGTAAGCACAGTACTGTAAACTGGAAATTCCTGTCGGATAACGTTAAGAGGCCTTTTGTGCAGCAAGTGGTGTAGCGATTAGATGTGAATACTGGCTAGTTGTTAATTCAGTATGTACATTGGGCGCAGGGCCGTAACCAACACCCCCGCAGTCCCCGCACGTGCGGGGGTTTTGCCTACTGGGCCGAAGAGCACGAAACGCGATGAGGCCTTTATAGTGAACTATAGCGTTGATTTTTGTTTAAAAATTCGTACTAAGTTCAGTTCCAGAGAACCATGTAGCGTAGAAAGGTTAAGGTTTCAAATGAAAGAGCATTCTTTCTAGTTCCTGTAGGCCTAAGCGACGTGAAAATGGCCTGTTTATGTAGAAAGCTTACAGTTTGGAAGCAGTTAATGATTACGTTTAAAATTTGTTTGCCAGCTAACAACAAAATCATATGTAAGCCCAATACGATAAAATGCTTACTTTATTTCGAAACGTTGTATCAGCTTCAGGAGCAGTGTTAAATAGTTGAATATGTAGTCGCAAAATAAATCGTGCTGATTGTTAATTAAAAAAAAGTGGTAAACAAATTAAACTAGTTATGTTAAAAAAAACAAGCTTAACGGTATTAAAAAAGAAATACAATTTCAATGGCAACGACGCGCCGTCCTCTGCATCAAAGTCGTGAAGCATATAGGCCTCTTTCCTAGTACGCGTATGGTTATATTACGCACGACAGAAAAAAGTGTGTTTAAAATAAAATTCAATTTAACAAGGATTTGCTTTCATTTTTTTAAATTTGCAATTCCACTTGTAATTTTACTAGCAATTGTTTCTGTGGGTAAGGTATTTTTTAATTGTGGCGCATGGGATATTTTTCTTTATTTTTTGTGGAGCCGGGGGGGAGGCTCTCTTCGTTTTTAATTCTAGTGCGTGGGTATATAAAATTTCCTGGCTACTGCCCTGATTGGGCGATTCGATTTCTACGGGGTATCGGGGATAAGAGGCCACAGAAGCTACGTTGTACTGCCGCCGTACAAGTGGCTTCCCCCCATCATCCAGGGTTGCCACGTGCGTTTTTTTTTCCGTTTGCGGTTTTGTTTGGAATCGAAATACTGTAAAAGCCTTTATTTTAGCTATTTTGCTTGATGGCCAATTCAACGGGTTTTTTTTTTCTTTTTACCTGAAATCTAATTACGACCTGTTATTGTTTATTTTGGTCCCCCCCCCTCCCCCACCAACCAGGAGTGTCACATGCTTTTGTTACCTTTTGCGTTCTTGTTTGAAACTCAAATAAAAGCTTTCTTTCCTGAGGTCAGGAATAACTTTCATGATTTCTTTACTGAGGTCAGGGATAAAGGTTATAGTGACGGGGAATGGTTGTTGGACTTAGAAAAATTCGACGTGTAGTGTTTTTTTTGAAACACTCTGTAAGTGTGACTTATTAATAAAATTGGGCCAGGCGTGATGACGCTGTGTTTACAAAGATGGTGTGGCCAGTGATAACGCACGACACAAGATACAAGGCACGAGAGGTACAGGATTCATGAGTCCTCTTATGAAACTCGTACCCTGCTCGGTGAAAGTCGAGCCAAGACTACTTACCTAACCTAATCTAACAAGGAAAACTGCGACGAAAGAAATACTTTATTGTTTGACGTTTATCGTGTCCTGAGCCTGAATCGCGTTGGTGCCTGAATCGTCCCGCCTGGAGTGCAGTAGCGCCACTAGGAATATTTTTCAGAAGGCGGGGGGCCCGCTCATATTTTCATCAGCTTTCCAGTAAATAACAGTAATTTGATTTTTTTATTAATTATTAATTTTCTTATCAACGAACGCCTTTATATACGAATAGACATCGTCAAGGAAACTATACGTGTTGTGTAAGGGACGGAACCGAGAAGGGGGGCGGGGGAGGGTAGGAGGGATTGTATAAAGCAATAAATAAATATTTGTGTAGTTTTAGACTTTCAGCTATTGAATAAGAAGAAAATCCTCCAGGCTCGTTACTGAGTTTTTTTTAACGTCAGCATAAATACCGTTTTGGTTTGCGATTTTGTCTAAACTCCAAAGTTTTTGGGGAGAAACTCCAGGGGGGGCACAACTGAAATGGGGTGGGAGGCACATGCTCCCCCACCCCCACCCAGGACCCCCGTAGCGCCGTCACGTTGGGATTTTGCCATAGTTGATTCGTTTTGATGCAGCTGGCCTATATTTGAGTGAGCAATGATCCATCATTAGCAACGCCTTGTGATATAATATTTCGTGGGACCGACATACCTGCACCACACGTTTAATATCAATACATTCTCAAACCATTCAAGTGATATTACTCTAAAGGGAGAAAATATTTTTTTAAATGGAAACTGCAGACCTTCCCTCTCCCACTCAATCGCGCACCGTAATTGAAAAAAGCTCGACAAGGCTTATTAAAAAAGGGATTGCTTAAGTTAGTTGGCTTCTTGTTTCCATGGAACTGGAGTCACAAGTTCCCGGAACACCCCTAATAAAAACCCTGAAAAAAAAAACATCAATTAGAACTAAAAACTAGTGGCGTGTATTGCGCAGCCGAAAAATAATTTAAGATGGAAACTACTGCATGGAGGCAGAAAAAATTGTGCCATTGTCTTTAAAAAAATATTTATATATATATGTTTGTCTCGCGGTCTACTTTACCCTCTGATTTTACGGAGATTTGTGTTTTTGTGTCACCCCCCCAGAGGATCCAGACCCCCCCCCCCCCCCCCATACGGATTTGTCAATTCATAGCCATTAATAGAACACTCTTAAGCGCAGCCATAACGACTGAAATCCGTTCCAGGTAGTATTTTACTCTTTAACAATTAGTAGTTTCCAATTTTGATTTTCTGCATTATAAACACTCTGGTTGGTGATTAGTGGTGGCCAGTTTTCTTTAGGTAAGACAGATGCGAGAGGGAAGCGCAAAATAAAAAAATAAAAAAACCTGATGTAAAATTTATGGTTTTCGCACTGCATGACCAAAATAAGACAGAATCGAAGTCTAAATCATTTACAAGTTCATAATAACGGCTTTACTGAATGTTTGTTGTTTTTAGTGTATGATTTAAAAAAAAAATGTTTCGTCCCTCCACACTTGTATGATTTACAACGATTTTTATATGTTGATATACTAGGAATATGATTGAGTACTGAAGATCAGTTAGGGCGCGTTTATGCAAAGACTCGCCTTTGCATTCTCGCAGCTAGAAGCTAGAAATCATGTGAAATTCCAACATAGCGGCGGTGTTAGCTCTGCCAGCTCGTAACAAAACGGTCAATAATGTGAGTACAGAAACGACTGAGAAAATTGATTCGTCTGGAAGAATTCTATGTCTTGTTGTCACGGATTATAAGACTGCGAGCATTTACTCAAGCGATGTTGGATTTAGCTACTCCAGGTAGCGTTGGTACTATGGCAACTTTATCTTCGCCATCGCGATTAAATTATAACTGCGAGTCGTTGCATAAACGGGCCCTTAGTCAGTTGAGCGAGACATGCTGCAATACGTTAGTTTATTTTTTACACTCACAGGGCAGAAACCTACACGATTTCTACCCAGTTCTTCACAGGAAAATACTTTTCTGCTCCATGCTATGACTCTGCCTAGTGCTCAGCCCCGAATTTCAGCCCCCACTGCTAAAGTGTTTGTGACAGGCAGTTCGTCTTCGAAATCGTTTTTTTTTTTTTCAAGCACCAATGCTCTCTTTTTAGCAATTTCGAACCCAATCAGAACAAAATTGCAAACGTTGTCGTTTCCCAAACAGAAAAATTCCCATACAGACAAACAGACACACAAAATCAAAGCCAGTCGAGTAAAAAGTCTCAGTTAGCCCGTCATAAGTCCAGAAAGAGTCTAAGTTAGTAGGTAGTAAGTCCCAAATAGTCTCAGTTAGTTCGTAGTAATTCCAGAAAGTCTCCGTTAGCCGTAGTAAATCGAAAAGAGTTTCAGCCAGTCCGTAGTTAGTCCAAAAGGGCACAGTGGGTCCGTAGTAAATCCAAAAATGTCTCAGTCAGTCCATAGTAAGTACAAAACAGTCTATCACTCCATAGTAAATCCAAAAAGTCTTAATCAGTCCGTACAAGTTCATAATGAAGGCTAACCAAATGTTTGCTATACATTCAGAATATAAAGGAAAGCGGAATCGAGCCAAGCAGTGAAAATCATGCACACGTAGTGCAGTAAGCCAACTTTACTTGCGCTTACGTTTCGTCGGAGTGGCAGGAGCCGGATTCGAACTGGCAACCCAGTCCGACCCTACATCACCGACATACCGTCTTTATCGATTTGCCACTCCGCCACTTGGCTTTAAAAAAAAAATAAGGACGACTCACTTAACCAGTTATTAAGGTCACACCAGAGACGAGGACTCCATTCGACCGGGATTGCTTGCAGTCATAGGCAATATAGAAGAAGTACTAATGAATACAAAAGCGCAATGAAGTAAATAATTCCATTATTTAATTTTCAGTGTATGCTATTCAAAACAAAATTCATTTACTCTTGTATGAGTTACAGTGATTTTAGTGAACTTTGTTATAAAATATATGGTTTTTCATACCCTCCGAAAAGAACAAACACGTTGATACACAGCACTAATAATACAAAACAGCACTAATGATATACTAAAAAGTCTCAATCAGTCCATATTAAAGGCGCCTTTTCACCATTTCGATATCCACAGAATCCACGTTCCAGATTCTCCATCATCCAATAGAGCAGTGACATAACGTAGTATTATTGTGTATAACAATATGGTGAAGCCAGTAACAGGGTTAGCTGCAAGGGGCACTGGAGGGGAAAAAGAAGGTCGTCTTACTGAAGCCAATGCTATTAGACTGGAATTTGGTTTTGGAGAAAACAACGTTTTTTTAAACCTAAGAAATCCGCTCTCAAAGCACTGTTTTTTATTAGAAATGCCGTTGTTTCCCCTTACATCTTAATCTAGTGCCCCTTGTAGTTATGCCCTCCAGATGCTATCTCGTAGGCAATATGACGTCACTTGACGCTGCTCTATAGGCTGATGTGGGTCACGTGATCTCGTTTTAGTTACGAAACGGCATCTAGCGGCGTTGATGCGCAAAACGGTGCGTTTCTTTTCCTGGCTGTGCTTAACGACTGTTCTTTTTCTACAATTTAGCTACAATTTGTAGTGTTGCGTGTATTGGACGGGACATATCTCGCTCCCTAGTTTCGTGGAGTGAACCCACGCAGCAACCAATCATGTGTTAGCTCTGCTGCAGAAGCAATATGGACGCTTCCTAGCGATAAACAATTTGCTCATAGACTGCAAACACGGACGTGTGTTTATAATTACGGTGGACGATAACTGAAACTACTAATATGCAACCAAACCGTAAAATTTTACTTATTCATTTAGGCAACCAACAGAGCAGTGACAATAACGTCACATTATTATATATAACTCTATGCTGGAGCCAGTAACTGGGATAGCTGCAAGGGGCACTGGAGGGAAAAAAGAAGGGCGTCTAATTGAAGCCAATGCTGTTAGACCGGTTTTCTTAGGCCTGAAACGCGCGATTTTTGTCGATTTGTTCGCAGTTGCTGAAACTTTTAAAGGGTAATTACATCCATTTTGACATGCATGTTAGACTTTTGGATCACTTACACAATAACTAAACACAAGAACTGCGGTAAGAATACGTTACTTACGTCCAATATAACAATTTAATTACTGCATCACCAAAACACGACACGGAGATCACCATTGTTTTGCTGGAACGCTCAGAAATTAATGCCGACAGATCTCACTTTTCAATTTCGACTCGCAGCAGATTGAGATAGGTGTATTGACTGTTAGGAGCTCAAGCGTCTGGCGGCCTTAGCTGGCCGGCAGTGTAGTGGCCAGCTAAGGCCGTCAGACGATTGAGCTCCTCACAGTCAATACAGCTATCTCAATCGGCTACGAGTCGAAATCGAAGAGATCCGTCTGTCGGCATTAATTTCTACGCGTTCCAGCAAAACAATGGCGACCTCAGTGTCGTGTTTTGGTGATGCAGTAATTAAATTGTTATATCGGACGTACGTATACCTTACAGCAATTCTTGTGTTTAATTATTGTGTAAGTGATCCAAAAGTCAAACAAACATGCATGTCAAAATGGACTTAATTGCCCTTTAACAAGTGTAATCTTTCCATTTCCGATGACAACCTCGCAGCGTAATGGATTGGAAAAAACAACTTTTTTTAAAACCTAAGAAATCCGCTCTCAAAGCACTGGCTTCACTAGAAGTGCCGTTGTTTTTTTCCTCCATTTTAATTTAGTGGCCCTTGCAGCTATCTCTCCAGATGCTAGCTCGTAGCCAACATGGCGTTATGGTCGCTGCTCCATACTGCAAAAACGGCTGTGTGTTCATAGTTACGGTTGATGATAACTGAAACGACATATCTGCAACCAAACCACAAACTTCTATTTATTCATTTAGACAAACAATAAAACATTAACGATATCGTTTTAATTTCCCAGCGATTTGAACGTTACAGCAGTCGCATGGTTTTCAGCTGAACGGCACGTATTGCCACAGATTACAAAGTTAACTGGATATCGCATCTTACTTCTTCCAAGCCTACGAGGAGCTCTGGCGGTGGCTGCGGCTACTAATACCTCTAATTATGCTTTAACTCCGTTCTGATTCGCACGCAAAGAATTAGCAAAGGCGTTAGTATAGCCGCAACTACCGCCAGGGCCCCCGCGTAGTCTCGGAAGTGATAAGATGCGATATCTCATTAACTTCCCAATCTACGGCATTGCTGCGTACTAATCTGGCGGGATGATGTTGCTTTTGGTCGTCTAAGGTTAGTGACGTACGCGTGAGGTAGACTGCCGCTTCCGTGCAAGGAAGAAGTGCAAGTGGTTTGTGATTCTCTCAACAGAAATGTGAGAAGGCGATTATGTGATCAGGCCAGTGACACGACCTGGGAATCCTCTCGATCCAAGGGAAGGCACTGCCCACCCAAAGGACAGGAAACGAGCAATCGCACTTACGACGGACTTGGGAGGCCCTAAAACGGAATGAGGCACTTCTGTTTCTGCACAAAAGCAAATAGGACATCGCAATACTCTCCACCAATGGCAGATGGGGATGTGGAGAAGGGGCGAAAACGAAGCGAGACAGTTTCCCTTTTTCTCGATGGCCGAAAGAAGCGTGAGAAAACTTTTAAGTTCAAACGGTCGAATTAGGGTGCCTACCGTAGGAACTTCCAACTACCTCCCCCCCCCCCTTGCATTTGATTCTCTTTGTAGGCCACAAAGGAAGGTATGATGTCTTGAATTGTATTCGGTAGAATAAAGCCAATACAGAGTCTTAGCTAAGGGTATAGGGGAACGAGCTAAAATTGATGGAAATTGAAATTACAGTTTTTATCCCTCAGAAGCCTGCAATCAAAGATAAAAATACGCTGACCTACGTTTACTTAAGAAAAAATACGGCCACTTGGAAAGCGCGTTGGTATTTACATGCTGCAGAGGAGGCTATAACAGCACAGTAAGTCTTTAAGAAAAACTTCATGTAAATTTCAAATAAAGATTAACCTCAAGGAAAGACAAATTTTATATCAATGGAATTTCGTTCTATCTTCCTCTAGTTCCAAGTTATACCCTGAACTGATGATTTTGCTTGTGTTTTATGTATGAAGGAAGAGTCTTCAGGAGACTAACTCTTATAATTGCTGTTGTTGTTGTTGCATATCATATGATTTTACCTCACTTCACTCACTTCCCACCCCTTCCATCTCTGAAAAACTGGGCCTATCAGTTTTTTGTCGAGTTTGGCCACTCATATCAAAAATAAAAACTGGTAAAGATGCCGACAAGTAGACAACGTTGCCGGCCTTCAAAAAATGATCTAAACAGACCAAAACATTATTCAAGTTCCCTACCACCAATTGTTAGCTCAAAGGTTAAATGACAAAGCTGACCATTGCTTCTAGTGGTATAGCTGCAGTTTTTCATTTAACGTCTGAAGTCGGTGGGATGTAACTTGGCGAATGTTTTTGTCTGTTGATATGACCTCTTTTAATACCAATACCATTCTCTTTACTTAGTAGCCTCTTTACCATAGATTTTGATATGGTATTATTTTTTTTTCAGTAGGAGTTGCACAATTAGTTAGAACAGGACTACTTTTTTTTTAATATACTGGTTGGCTTCTAATTATCATAAATGACATATGCCCGCCCACGCATTTCTAGTAACGTAGTTACCTGTCAACTAATAGTTACTTGCCGGTCTGCAGGCGTATGCCCAACTTGATATATAAAGACCAATTCTGTTGTGTTACTGGTTTAGATGATTTAAAGGTGTGGTTCGGCACCGTTTTTTTTTTTGTGTGATATAGTTTTTTGTGCCGATGTATTATCTTTAGGATTGTTATGTTGTTGGTTGTGCGTGACAATAAAGTTATGTTGTTGGCTATTGTTGTTATGTTTGGGCTCGGAAGCTAAATTGTCTTCTTGATAAGAGCGAGTTGCAATTTTGAAAGGCAAAACGCGGGTAGCCCTACTGGCCGGCCCGGGCCTCGAATAAATACAACTGGACGTTTGAAGACGAACTGATGCTCCCGTTGTCCATCAATGATGAATCTGCACTTCTGTGTCTTCCATTTTGCTGTTACTATAGGTTTAGTAAATGAGGGTCTTTTTTTTTTCGTAGTGGTATTTTTGTTATCACTCAAGAAGAGCAATGAAACTGTAGTGGGATGATCGATACGAGTGTTGCTTATTTAAGCGTTTTAGAACCAAGGTTTTCTTTCAAAGCGTGGTCGATACCGTGGTCTGGGTATTGTTGTCACAGATCTTAGAGCCTAATGTTAAACGAGCCCGTCAACAGTACTTACAACGGTTAGAACAACATTTTGTTATTACGCGCCCGCTCACACCTTTAGCAGACACGCCGAGATTGCCAACCCAAAAAGGTGTGGCGCTCGTGTTGTACTGTAGTCGTAAGGCCGAAGGATCCCAATACTACTACGCGACAGCAATGGTCCTTTTCGACTTAATGTGGGAATTAGTCGACTGGCCATTAGCCAGCTGCAACGTTACTGAGGATCTAGTTCTGCACTGAAAGCCAACACATTGTCTTTCCCAAATGAATTAAATTTTGTGAGCAGGTGCATCGTTACCCGTCGATTTCTAACCAAGTTCCAGCTTATTATTATTATTTTTACCCAGAGCCCTGAAATTTTCCAAACTCTTTTTCAAGATATGATTCCACACTAATGGCGTCACGATGTACTACAGTATGTCCTCTGCAGCTGAATGCTGTTGATTGTTGTGGAGTACTGATGTACGTTGTCTTGCTCGGTGCGACACACTAGCGTGTGTTTAGATAAGGGTTGCCTTTATACTAAATCTAATTAGGACTTTTCGTAAGGAAAATTTAATTCTGAAAATTATTTGCAACTCGGATCAGATCAGAATGCTCCAGGTGCCCTAAAGTGAATGCCACGTGGCAGAGTTCGTCCCAGAAAGATAATTGCAAGTTCCAGGAATTGTGTCGTCAAGTTCCAAGATTGTTTCAAAAATAACTCAACAACTGTTTAGCAATTGCAAGTCACTTTGCTCCCTTGGTCAATAAACAATCTCTGGAATACTGTAGTTTTGCGAACGATAGACCTCAATCCCTTTCCCCTTCCTAAAAAAAATACGTTTTCAATTTAACCATTCCATAAATGACGTATTTGGGCCAGAAATCGAATGAACGAAAACTTAATTGTGTTGATTCCGTGCTACTGGTTTGTTTTCAGTGTTTTGTTCAAACACTTGAAGAACTAAATCCATGACGCATTATTAACAATGTTGAATCCTTGCTTGAAAAAAAAAATAATTCTATTAGCTTTAATTAAGCCAATTTTAAGCAACTTTTTTAATTACCCTACTGCCTCATACGAAGTTTTAAAGTCAAATAAATAATTTTCCTTTCTGTTCTTTTTTTTTTTTTCATTAACTGGCACCTTCGACCGACAGCCGGTGTGCAACAGATGAATCCGCCGCGAATCGGGGCACTTGGCGGCCATATTGTGTACCTAGTCCCGCATGTTATTTCGCTCTCAAGGCCCAGCCGGTAGTTTACTTCAAACGTGGTTTTACCTACAGCGAACCGCATCACGTACACATTGTATGCTTATTTGTGTAAGGCGCGTTGTTTACATTTACGGTAATATAAGGGTTTAGTGTAACCAAATTGCAGCTGCGGATGCCTTAGCCAGAGGCATCTAGGCCAACCCCTAGACATCACGACTCCGCTAACTGGCAGTAAATATAATTAATTTGTTTGGACTCGAAATGTTAATTTGTTCCCGATTAAGCACTGGAGAGGCGAACATTGTACGTCTTATGGTGCAAATGGTATTAGAGATGGGGTGAATGGGAAGGGTGGTGGTATGGGGGCGGGGGATGCTCTGCTCCTCCCAAAAGGCAAAGCAATTCCGAACGTCAACAAGAACGCGATTTTATGGGGGAAAATTAGCTGAAAAATAAATAAAAGTGGGAGAGGTCTGGCCCAAGCTTACGAATCATGATGATGACGGACTACTCTGTCTCAAAGGTGCCGTTTGTGCTTGTTGTAGGCGGGGCTTTGGTTTCCTATGGTAAACAAGCAAAAGTAAATCCGGCCAAAGGAACTAGAATTTGACGAATAAAACCTCTCGTCTAAGTCGTCAGTAAAGTAGTACAGTATTTTGTAAACCTGTTCCCTCTCCTTTGGAAGTAACAAGTTTTCGCTTGCAGGACGGAAAGCCAAGTGGGCTTGGTTAGTGATAATCCCTCCTTTGCGTACTCATAAACACTGAAAAACTGCACAATACTAACAGTTTAAACGATGGCACGTGGCCAGCCAACGTGATGCCTTAATTTGTTGTTCCATGCTTGTATTGTTAGACGTGGGGTCATTGTTGAGTGTTGCACTGTTGAACGTTCCATACTTTAGGCGGGAATTGCGGCGGTTACTCGGCGCAATTGGCCTCCTTTTCTTCTTTCAATCATCTCCATTTCGGTTGATAGGGTGAATAGATTACGAACCTGTACTCACGATCCAGATCACGAACAGTTGTTTTGCAACCACAGTCTTTGCTATAGTTATGTCTGATTACTTCCGTTCCGTTTCCGGTACAATTTCTGTCCAAGGCCTACTGAGTTAAGCTCTAGAGCCGTTCTTTCATAAATTTAAGCGAAATGGGTCTTAGTGATAAGATACAGCAGTTTTTAAATTATATTTTTTAATTTTGACGAGCCTTATGTCAGCCGAAGCAATTAATGTTGGATGGCTGAACCGGATCAATTTTGAACATCACCATATTTTTTTTTAGAGAAGAAGAATGGAGTTAGTAATAAGAAGCGGAAATAAATAAATTTGGAAGATTGCTTTGCAATCCATCCCAAATTAAAAAAAAAAAAAAACGAAAAAAAACTTGGTGCCTATTTGTCCGGTATCTATTTCTCCGCAGGTGCCTATTTGTCCGAGTGCCTATTTGTTCAGGTGCCTAAATTGAGGTGCCTATATGTCCGGTGCCTAATTGTCCTATGTGTCCTACGTGTCCTATGTGGCCTATGTGGCCTATGTGTCCTACCTTCGATCTGGACGCACAACATGGGAATTGGGGGTGGGGGTGGAATGAAGAGAGAGAAAGACAAAGAAAAAGATGTGTATAGCTTAGAGCTTTTCCCTGAGGATGTGTCTTGAGCTGCATTCGGATTGCGTGAAAGCGTAATAAGGAAAGGGCGTATAATCGACCCACTCAAACGCATTAGGTTAATGTGTTAAGACGACTCACATGCTCAAACGAATTATCATGCCCAATGTTGTCCAGTAAAAAAAAAAAAAAAAAAAAAAAACAACCGCGATGATAATCTCGTGCTGTATATGTTTACGTGCTCCAGCATATTTGCGTGTGAGGCCAAAACAGATTGTCTAATATCTGATTCTAAGCGAAGAGGGATGGTGTATATTGATCGACTAACACTAATCCAGCCACGTGCTTCTGTTTTGATACTGACGTTGTTGACAAGGATTTCCACGACGCAGAAATTCTTTTCCGTCTTATTTGGTTGACATTTTCCGTTTTTTTCTTCTGCCTAAAAAATGTCATATAAAAAGGACAATAAAACAGCGAATAAATTCGAAGTATGCAGTAATTTTCCCTGTGAACTTCCGCAATCGGAAATAGTAATGACGTCAGAATTTTCCATGCCACGCAGCGATGAAATCAAAACTAAAGGTACGTGGCACGAATCAAATTCCGCGTATTCAGATATATTTGTTTGCGTGTGTAGAAATTTCCTCTGTACGAACTCATCCATAATGTATTATAAATGCATTATAGATAACAACACGGATAAAGAAAAAAAGTGCAACAGTAATTTTAAACATCACTGTAATATTATTGTCATTTCAGGCTATTACCAAAATTTGCTGCATTCTCGTACAAAGAACAGCTTTTGGAACTGATCAGACGACCGTAGATTAAATAGCTACTCGCAGCGAGAATTCAAAATCCAACATGGCGTGCATTTCCGGGTTATCGAATCGAAAACAAGCATCGGATGATGGCATTCAGAAATCAGTCCGCCGTAAATCAGTCCTCCGTAAATCAGTACTGCGGTAAAAAAAAATGTTTCTTGTTGTCGTAAATCGACACTGTCATGCCGTACACTTTGTGCGTCGTGTCACGAGGCATAAAGAGAACATCCGCATCGTTTCCATGGTTACTACGTATAAACAACTCGAAAGCCACAAGCCCCGGTAAAGGCGAGAAGCAGCCAGCAGAATTAGCATTAACCAAGTCAAAGCTAGTGAGCGAGAAAATTGTTGTCGCATAAACGCGCCCAATTCTCGATTCGTCTCTGCATAAAGCTTGAAGAATCACGTCCAATCTGTTTGTAGGCATCCACTCCTGACTCAAAATATGGTGATTTGTTGATGAAGGATTAAACGACTTGGCTGTTCCTGGAGACAAATATCCACAAGTTCAAAATAATTTAGTTTAATTTTCGAGAGAACCTGGTCTCTCTTGGTCACAATAACAAATAATAAAAAGCCCAAACGATTTACAGAACCCAGCAAATGACAACAGAAGGTCCGCCATTTTTGAATTGGCAAGCTTGCACCACTGATCTTTATAATCTTTACCCCTGACTGTTCACTATTTGTTACTTCTCGGGAATGAAAAAAATGTTTTTAGGTTCTGGTGTCACATTCGAATGAATGCAGCTTTCAGTGAAGTAGCAACCGAGAGGAAGATATCGACTAACACTCAATTTTGTTTTTTCATACAAAAAAAAAGTATGTTTTTTATGTTTTGTTTTAATTTTAATTTCCGTAAACGACGTAAAAGTTAGTGGTTCCAAACAAAGATCAGAAATTGATCTTGGATTAAAAAATAACAAGCCGTTAATTAATTCACCAGCCTATAACGCCGAGCACTTTATTATTGTTTTCTTTTTTTTCTTTTGCGTGTTTCTTTTGCAAAAATAAAGATCTCTGGTTTTAGTACACGCCCATTTTCCTGCATTGCAAAAAAGAAAAAAAAAAAACAATGAAAAAATGAGATGAAGCACTCTCATCTCACGGCCCGGTGTCGAGAATCAATACGGGTTGTATGTTTAGAAGCCATTGTAGTTTTAAATTTATGGCCAGCATTAACGGTAAGGTGAAAAGCGCACGCACCCATGTGTTATCATCACTCATCATCTGCGTCGGACGGTAAACACGTGCGGAATTTGGGCGAAAAGTACGATTAGATTGAAGTAGGCGCATTACAACACGTGCATGCGAGCTGATTTATTACTATAGTTACCACCGATCCATATTGTGGGAGCCTTCTTAAGCAAGTTATTGGTTAGGAACTTCGATAAAACATCAGAATATGTATTTTTGTTTTTTTATTGTAGTTTGTGGGTTGAACACAAATAGATGACAGGGACTTGAGATGAATGGTTTAAATTATAGGTTAAATCGATCGTGAAAATTGTAGTCTTTCTTTCCAAAATGCATGAAACCTTTGTGGTACTTTCTATGGTGATTGTGAAATGTAAACCTGCTATCATTTAAGTTTTTTTTTGGGGGGGGGGGGGGGAAATAATAAAACGTAAATGCACAAAACGGGAACGTGAACTAACCCAACTACAAAACGGTGGACTTCGGAAAGTAACTCTTCAATGATGCAGCCACAGGCAAATTTGAACTCAAATGTATTCGATTTCCGTTTTATAAGTCCTGCTTGCAACAAACGAAAAGTTACCCAATGCATTTTAAAACTTCCTTAATAATCCTTAACATCAGTAAGACAAAAAAATCCACGTAACGCATTCGGTCTGGTAAACCATTATTTCATTGACACACCTATATTTGTAACCAGACTCTGTTTTATCTCCAGTTAGTTATTGTGTAAATTAGTTATTGTGTTAATTTGTGTAAGACTCTTGCAACGGAAGAGGAATTTTCATCGGAAAATTAACCAAGAACCTCAAGGTCAGTCAGTTGTTCTTTAACACTAAAATACTGTCATTTCTATTTTAGTCGAAAGTAGATATAATTTTACAAGGTAATTGGTTTAGTTATGATCCAGAATGACTACTCAAATACTACTGAACGACTTGTCACGAGACTTGGATGATGCTATGAATGGAGGCAGGACCTTTGATTATGTAGGTAGCACCGAATTACTAGGCCGGTGCACCTTGTACTGATACTGTGTGTAAGCGGCACACTGGGAGCACCTTGTGCACAAGCAAGGAGCCAGCCACAGGCCAGCACGCAATTATCGTCACAAACGTACAAGAAACTGGTGACCATGTAAAATATTGTCAAGGTCATTCTATGCTTACCGTACCTCTTAAACAGGTATCACGAACAATGGGAATAAACTAGAAACTTACAAGAACAAAGATTCATTGCCAGTTAAAAAAAAACTCGTACGTAAATCGGACCGGAATAATAGAACCATCGTCGCATAAAAAGTAGGTACTTTCTACGAAATGTTATTTCGCTTATTCAGGTCCGTTTTGAGTTTTTGCATTTGTTTCCATAATTCTGGTCCGTTTTGAGGTTTTGCATGTTTCTGTTACTCTGGT
>JAHWFP010160484.1:19246-29547 GCA_023313725.1 Lithobius niger | reverse complement strand
CTGGTCCGTTTTGAGGTTTTGCATGTTTCTGTTACTCTGGTCCGTTTCGAGTTTTTGCATTTGTTTCCATAATTCTGATCCGTTTTGGGGTTTTGCATGTTTCCATTACTTTGGTCCGTTTCGAGTTTCTGCATTGACAATGAATCTTCGTTTCCAGTAAGTTTCTACTTTATTCCCACTGTGCGTGATACCTATTAAAGAAATACTGTAAGAAATAGAATAACATTGGCAATATTTCATACGGTCAACAGTTTTTTTTTTCCATTCCTGTAATTCAGAGATCATCGTATTTTTTTAATCACAACTTCATTTCCTTCCCCCCTCCCCCTTCTTGGCCATAAATAATGACCTGTCCCCAGTTAATTTATACGCTATACTTCCTACACATTGTTCGTTGCAGTAAGTAACCCTATCCAACATAAAGTGTTGGAAAATGTAAGAGCACTTAGTTTATTTTTAAAAGAGTTTTATACCGGACATTGACCTAAATGTTATTTCTAGACAATATTGGTTTACCATCACGTTTATGACTTCCTGTGAAGCTCGAATATTACGTGCCTAGCAAAAAAAAAACAAAAAAAGGAAGGAAGGGTGGAGGACGGGTTAGTAAATAGATTAGCGGCTCCTGCGCTTGCTTAATTACCTTATTGGATGCTTTGAATTGCTAATTCGCGTTTTATGAACCACATCCAGCAACCGTAGCTGTCCCGCATGCACAACTGCTGCCCAATAATTGTTGACGTATTGCTGGTCAGTTTATCGCTTGTGCTTTATCGCACGGAACAATAAAACACGTTGAAATAAAGCAACAGTATGGGACTATGTATACTCGTTTATCACCAAGTTTTTTAGAAAATTTATGAGTTTTCCTCATGCCTGACATAAAAAAAAACTGTAAAGGTGCACAGAACTATGCTGCAACTGACAACGTGGAATAACGCTTCCTGTTGCAATTTAAGTGCACTATTTCTACGTTTTAAAATATTTAGCGCAGGACAGTTGATAGAAATAATGTTAGTAGTTCTTATCACCCGGGTGTCTAGTATAGTGATACAGCCTAACAGAGCCCCATGCTTTTTGGGTATCACATTTAAATCCTTGGGAAGGGTGGAGCGTGCATCTAGGGTCTATTGGTCGGTCCATGTGCACCTAGGATCAACATTTTCCCTCCCTTGAACGTTAGATACCCGCCTCATATCCCTGCCGCATCTATGCGTCGCCCGGCCGGGATAACTGTTTCCTCCAGGTGACTAGTACACTTCAGCACAAAGTTGGGTCTATTGGTCGGCCCACGTGCACCTAGGATCAACATTTTCCCCCATTGAACGTTAGATACCCGCCTCATATCCCCGCCGCATCTATGCGTCGCCCGCCCCGGGATAACTGTTTCCTCCAGGTGACTAGTACACTTCAGCACAGAGTTGAGTCTATCGCTCGGCCCACGTGCACCTAGGATCAACATTTCCCCCATTGAACGGTAGATACCCGCCCCATATCTCCGCCGCATCCGTGCGCCGCCGCCGCCCGCGATAATTGTTTTCCCCCAGTTGCCTTCAGCCCAGAGTAGAAACTACGTAAAAACTAGGAACGAGTTCTTTGGGCTGTTGAATCCCACCCTAAAAAAAAAAAGTAGAAAAGGCTCAGCTGGAAGCGCCCCCAGCATCAACTAGATTTTGCCGTAGGGCACGACGTATTGCCCTTTCCCGTTTGAAGCATTTAAACAGAGCAAGTCGCGCGAGACGGCGATCCCCCTTGCATATCGGCGACTAACTACAATAGAGAAAAAAGAAAGAAAACTAAATCACCTCGTCGCGTTCACGGGCGGCCAGCCTAGTACTTTGCGGAGGCGGTGGGTCGGCACTTTCAGGGGAGTAAGTGGGGCACGGGATAGCAGGCCCACAGACCGATCTCCTGCACGAGAAGGATGTCGGAGGTATTTGTCTAATGAAAAACCAATTTAAAAAAAAATTCAATAAAAAAAAAGCGCGTTAAAGTATACAAAAGTATACAAAACACGCAACTCACGAGACGCGCTGAAGGATAAAAAAAATATCCAAGAGTTGATAGTTAGTGAGGTGTGTTCCGAACAGTTATTACAACAGAATGAAGTAAGGATCTCGTCAAAAAGCGGTAAGTCTAAAATTGCTCGGGGCTATAATACGAACAATCCCGCCCCCCAACACGGTGGTCTCCCCCTACGGCCTTCAGACCTCTGAATGGCCTAGAAGAAATGACAAGAACGAATGACTATTGTAAAAAGACCCAATCCGTCACGCGTTTCTGTCCATTAACGTAACGGTATATAGGCCAGAGGTCGTGAGGTTAATACTGTCATGGGCGTAGGAATGTAGCTATAACGTTTATCGGCTATTAACGGTTGTCAAGAGAGCGTGGGACCCCTCAACTAAAAGAAAATAATCGTTCCCCCCTATCAATTCGTCAAAACAAAAAGTGACGGGCTATATGTAAGCTGTCAGTACTGTCAAAAAATGACGCGTAGTTAACGTCTCGCGACCTAGATCTCTAGACAACCGACTTATTATACGTTAAACCTTTCGTATAAGCCCTTTAACCCGAAAAGACAAAAAAACGGGCTAACCACCAAAAAAAAAACACTGCCTCGAGCGAAATGGGCGGCCCACATCGTGACGTAGTACACGCCTCGCAATTGGTTGAAAGTCATCACATGATTCGAGCCGTGCAATGAGCGACGGTACTATGAGACTAACCAATCGGAGAAATGAGCGAAATAGAGTACCGTAACACCCTTACAGAAAATAACCGGTGCTGATTTGTCGAGCAACTATTCCACTTGAAACAATGCAATTTGGCCAAGTATAAAACCATCACCCCAGCCAAGAATTCACTAACCCGCCGATCTCTCCATTGGAACCAACAACTCAGCAATTGTAGAGGTAAGCATTGTTTAATGAGGCATTACGTTAATATTGAAAAAAAAAATAAATAAGAGTGCGAGGACTTGGCCGGTTGCTAACGGGCTTCTTTACATTTATGTTTACAGATATCCAACAATCCGAAAGGCCACGGAGCAGTATACCAGAGCAGTGCAAGCAGAGAGGAACAGGTAGGCCTAAATGGTTCCTTTATATCATTTTGCGGAATAGGGCAAAAAAAAACCTAAAGGAAGGCTATGTCCTTTTTATTTCTTTTCATATACACAGTGAACAAAAAAAAAATATGGCAACATCATCAGCTTCAGTAGATAGAGTCATTGAAGCCAAAAACACCTACTTCATAGGGGGTGAAATACACGTACAAGTGACGGATTTTCAGGGACGTGCGTACGTACATTTACGGGAATTCATAACCCCAGGAGTAGGGATCCTGCCAGGACGCCGCGGCGTCTCGTTTACTGTCGCCGAATGGCGGGAATTTGTTAAGGATCACGCCATTTACAATCAGATCGTGAGCGAGCGCAACTTACAGCAGCAAATTATGACCGGCCGGAACTATGGAGCCGGCCTAAAAGTGATAGTGTCACAATCTGGCTCAGTCTATCAGGCTAAATTCATACTTGAAAAATACAGCAAAAAGTACATTGTACTAAACTATCGTCAATTTGCAGGCTTGATAGGCTACGTCACTGATATCACTATGCTTTTGGACAAAAAACTGAAAGAGATAGAGCCCCCCACAGTTCAGATCGAATCCCCCACATCCCAAACCGAAATGTGGTTGGAGTGAAAAAAAAATAAGTAATGTCCTTTTTTTCATTTTTGTCTCTCCCTCACAGTCTCATGGCGTACCAAACCATCCCATATTGCGATTGCTTCCCACTTACCGGGTTAAATTTCATACGAATAGTTCCAACGGTAAACGTAGTGAAAATAGCTATTGGAAAACACGGAGAAAATGACAGCGTGGTATTAGATCCAACAGAGTGGTTAGGGATAATAGCGCAACTCTACTGGCGTCAACCTAACTCGAGTATATCAGTTAAATCGGGGAACGTGTCGATCGAATCCGTGGCCGACAATGTGCTGATCCTTAAAAGTGCAGACAAATCCGTAGCATTAACTGAATTTGATATACTCAGCATGAAATACATGCTCCCTCATATATCGCAGGCAGTCGCTTGCTGGACGCAGAGAATATGCGAGTTGACACCTTCACCTGCGGTAACATTGCCAACAATGGCCGTAAATGAACCGAAGCAAAAAAGAAAGAGTAACGTAGCGGTCGACGGAAGCGAGCCAGAGAAAAAAAAAAGCAAACGACGCCCACAAAAGAAAAGTGATGTTAAAAAGACCGACGACCCGCTCCCTTCTTCTTCTTCCTCCCAGGCTACGCAGGAGCCGGAAGTTGTCGAACTACAGAAATGTTACATGTGTGAACAAGAAATCGCACATCCGAAATGCAGCAAAAACACAGAAGATACACGGCTCCCCTGTCAGGGATGTAAGTTCAATTCCCCGAGCCAAAGAGACCATGATTGCGTAATGCACGCTTCGCTTTTTCGCAGCTCAATTTATTAAACTACTTCTCTGTTTTTTCCAATAGCTTATTCTAATCAAGTTGGGGGAGGCCCGACATTAAAATCATCCTGTCCCGAAAAGCTTCCCGAATATGATTGTCAGACTCGGGGAACCGAAACTTTTAAAAACGATAGATTTAGCATCGTTAAATGCATGGGGAAATACATAAAAAAATTTAGCACTAATACAAATGTCTACACGGTGACAATTCCCCCTATTGACGCCCAGTATTTGGTTAGAAACCGTTTAGACCCTATAGAATATATAGACCAACTTTTCACCGACATATTTGAGCGTGTCCTGGATGGGTTCCGACCCACCGACTATGTAGGTGTGTGTATTGGGGGGAGTGGGTTTGAAAATAGCTTGTTCCTTCCCTTACATGCCAGGGAATCTTTCAGCGTCGCTAACATTTTGGCTCTTATTTTGAAACTTAACCAAAGTGGTCGGGAAATAGATGTATTCAATAAGCTCAAGATTAAAGTAACTCATATCGAGATACCCAGTGGCGGCACTTTCCCGAAAAAGAAAACGTCACGCACAAATGTTATAGCATGACTATCAACAGGGGGAGCTAGGTCGGTCGTGTTCCCAAAAAACGGCTTAGATAAACTTTGTTTGGCTAGAGCGATAGTTTGTTGCAAAGCATTCGCTGATAAGGACATAAAATTATATAGACAAATTCGTAAATCGAACAATGTGCAAAAAAAGCTCGCTTTACAGCTGCACGCCGACGCCGGCGTCTGTGTTCGCCAAGATGGGTGTTCTATTGTTGACTTGAAAGAATTTCAGGATTATTTGACAGAATACCAAATTGTGTTATTCCAAAAAAATGGACCGCAGTGCCAGGTTACCTTCGAGGGGCCTTCTAGCTCTAAGCGCATCTACCTTTTCTGCCATGCCAATCACTATTTCGGAATTTTAAAGCCGCGGTTTATTTTCTCATCCCGATTTTTCTGTCATTCCTGTCTGAGGCCGTATTCCCGACCTAAAAGCCACGCCTGCCAGAAGCATAAATGTTCCTCGTGTCATTCGCCTAAATATGTTTGCTTCCTGAAACGTTGGTTGCCGTGTTCGGCATGTAACAGATTGTTCAGAAATACGGAATGTTTAGTCCGCCATTATAGCAAACAGCCACCCTTCAAAGACTCTACAGTCTGTAAATCGCTGTTTAAATGCAAGATTTGTTTTCTAACGTTTGAGGGTAATAGCAGGACACCGCATCACTGTTGCCAACGTTTTTGTAAAATATGCAAACAGTGGTGTCGGCTAGAGCACCGCTGCCACATTCAACCTTTACCACTCCTCAAAAAAACGCGATTGCGTGCGGTTAGCTGTTTACGACCTCGAAACGACGCAAGTTGAGCGAGTAACTGACAGCAAGGACAGGGATTTTGTTTTACACAGCGTGAATTTGGCGGTTATCGATATTGCATGCACTTACTGTTTTGGTAAACCTACATGTATTCGTTGTGGTGACAAACACAAAGTGTTTATGAACGGTGAAAGCACTCTAGACGATTTTTGTCATTGGTTGTTTGAGTCACATGCCAGGGATTCGAACCTCTCTCTCATTTCACATAATAACTCTGGATACGATTCTCTCTTCCTAATTAGATGGGCATTAGATAATGGAGTCAAACCTACCGACGTCATATATGCGGGAGGTAAAATAATAACCGCAAAAATAGAAGGCATAAAGTTGGTGGACTCTTTCAAGTTTATGTCAATGGCCTTATCCAAGCTACCCGCTAGTTTAGGGCTAGATGAAAATCTCATTAGTAAGGGGTATTATCCTCACCTGTTTAACCGACCAGAAAATTATGAGTACATAGGTGTAGTACCTAATCTCGAAATGTACGATCCGGATAGCTTGAGTGTCGATGCGCGCCTCAAACTGATAGCTTGGCACGCCGAACAACGTGCCAAAAATGTAACTTTTGACTTTAAACAAGAACTGGTTAAGTATTGTTGCAACGATGTCAGCGTGCTTATGGCCTGCATTCTGAAATTCAGGCAGCTCATACAAGCCGTGTGTCCCAGGTTAGAACCATTCCACGACTGTTTGTCTATCAGTAACCTGGCCATGACTATATTTAGAGCTATCTATTTAAAACCAAATACCATAGCAGCCATTCCATCGGACGGCTATTTTCCCGACCGTAAATATTCGAGAGAGGGTTTAGTCTGGCTAGATTACGAGGCAGCAAAAAGAGGTATTTTTATTCAACATGCGGCTAACCTAGGTGAAAAAAAATTCATTGGCAATAAATACAGCGTTGACGGCTATTGTTTAAGCACTCACACTGTATTCGAACTTATGGCTTGCCACGTGCACGGGTGCGTATGTATATCAAACAGGCAACAAAGACTACCTTTTAGTCAGTTAACGGCTCAAGACGCTCACGACAAAGCGATAATTAGACGCAGGGCGCTAGAGGAAATAGTCGGCGTTAAATATGTGCAAATATGGTTTTGCCAATTCCACGAACAAATGAAACGCGACGAAAAATTGCGAGCGTTTGAAAAAGCCTACAAAAAAGTGCCTCCTGTGTTGAGACCCCGGTCCGCCTATCTAGGGGGTCGAGTGGAGACATATAGACATTTGCACGTGGCCGAAAAAGACGAAAAAATCTACGCGGGTGATATAAATTCTTTATATCCCTCTGTCATGCTTCAGGAACGATTTCCAGTAGGCCACCCTACAATAATAACAGAATTTGAAGGCAGTACCGATATTTCGGGATATTTTGGTTTAATACAAGCCCGAGTACTACCACCTCGTGGGCTTTACATTCCTACTTTACCTTATAAGTACGAAAATAAATTGTTTTTCCCGTTGTGCTGCGCATGCATCGGCCAACAGCCAGCGGACGGCAGGTGTAATCACTCGGACGAGCAACGCGCGTTTGAAGCCACGTTTGTATCACCGGAATTACAACAAGCTGTCAAAAACGGCTACGTAATATTGAAACTGTATGGCGTGTATCATTTCCCTCAAACTGTAAAATACGACCCTGGGAGGGGGGAGGGTGGGGGCTTGTTTACGGAATACGTGAAAACGTTCTATGCCATGAAATTAGAGTGCTCGGGCTTCCCGGAGGGTTGTATAACCGACTCTCAAAAACAGGCCTATGTGCAGCATGTACGTGATACTCAACATATCGAGCTAAACCTAGCCAATATTAAGGTTAATCCTGGCGGCCGCAGTACCGCAAAATTATTCCTTAATTCTATTTCAGGAAAAATAAGTCAGCGGGAAGATTTGTTGTCAACAAAGTTTATCAACAATGCGACGGAATATTTCGCGTTTGTCACGGACGACAAAAATGTAATATCCAATATTGACTTTGAAAACGACGGCGAGATAGCGATCATTCGTTACAGGAACGATTTGAACTTGTCGGAAGGTAACGCGAACGTATCTGTAGTGATAAGTGCTCTAATCACATCTTATGGTCGACTACGATTGTTGCAATTGTTACGTGATCACGCCCCAGGTAGTATTTTTTATTCTGACACAGATAGTACATTCTATAAAACAACTGGCCATCATGCGCCTCCCAACAATGACCCGAGGTTAGGTAGTCTCAATAACGATCTATCAGTGTACGGTAATAATGCTGAGATAACTCACTTTGTTAGCAACGGCGCTAAAAATTACTGCTTCGTAGTAAAAAGCGACAAAGGTACTAAACAAATTGTCAAAGTACGAGGCATAACCTTAAACTTCAGAAATAGCCAGATTTTAGACTTTGAGTCATTAGCTGGAATGGTAAAAAATATCAACGCAAACGAAACTGTCACAATTACTGAACCGCGAAAAATAATCCGTAAAAACCATCATTTACTGACCACGACCCAAAGCAAACTTTACAGAGTGGTAGCCAATAAACGGTGGATGGATAAAGCCACATATGTGACGTATCCATGGGGCTATTGATAATAGGTTTGTTGAGGTCTTAGTTGTTGTTGTTGTTGGGCCCTGTCCGGCATGTAGCCCCAAATCAATCCTAGAAGCCCAGCCGCTAAGGCCGATACAAACCCGGACACCGCGAAAAGCTGCATCTTGTTTTTGTAGGGACCACGTGTCCCGAATATGTGATGTACGCTTTAATTGCCTTCACATTGAAAGGTACGCAACTGGAATGTTATATAAACCGTGGCATATTTATAATCCTAGGGAGGGAATGGATACGCTCGCACCAGTAGCAATTATGGCTACCGGAAAACGAACTCACACTAAGCGCCACGTTCACCACGGAGATGGCGCCGAACGACCTAGTTATACGGCAGTTATGGAGCCGGGTAGCCTACTAATTATATATCCTCCCACCAACCAATACTATAGGCATACAGTCCCCCAACGTCCTTTATTGAAGGATGCTGTATATTTACTAACATTTACGAAATGGTTGTTTCGAGATGATCCTGAGCCAGATTTCTAGAGGGATCCAACCCACTTCTTTTTTTTTTTATTTTTAAATTTTGTTATATTTTTAGTATGACGTCGTTGGCAATATTAAGGCACGGTTCCAACAACTTGGCTGAGTGGTTTTGCCCGGTGCGTGAAGATGACGCTCTGAAAATTGTTAAATTATTTACCGCTGGTGAAGCTTATAGAATTTATAAAGTCTTGCTGGACGAAACTAAATGGGCGGCGCCTATAAATTGGATGGGGACTCAATGCCGTACCGGGTACGAAAGCCTAGATGAAATGCCGAAATTATTGAAAAACCTCAACGAACTGATCTCTCCTCATTATTCCAGCAACGGCGAGTTATTTTCCAAATGTTGCGTCGTCAAATTTCATTGGAGAATCGATTCTTCTCCTTACGAAAATTTAAAGGACTACTGTGGTTTAGTATTAGGGGCGAAAGCACCTATGATTCTTTTGTATAGTAGATTAAATGACCCTAAATGGATTAAAGCTGAACTTTCCGCGGGAGATTCATTCAGTATTAAAAATAACGTGACCAGTTTCTTAGAATTCCCTAATCTATTTAACCCGCACGCCAAACCGACCGTACACGTAGTTTTTTATAATTAAAAAAAAAAAAAAAAACCAACGGCAACGTCCTTATTTTTTCTTTTTCTAGTATATGACGTCTTTGGACGCGTTGAAAATGTATAAAGGGGTGAAAGAGGCCTCGTGGCACCAGCCCGTGCGACAAGATGATGCTTTGAAGATAGTCAAGTTATTTACGCCGGGCGACTCGCGGCGTATTTATAAAGCCTTGATGAAAGAAACTGTTTGGCGGCCGGCTAGCGATTGCATGGGTAATATAGGCTGTACGCTTTACGGAACTGGGGAAAGCGAGAAAATAATTCCAATGACTAAACTATTGAATGATTTAAACGTGGTTATAAGCGCTAATATTTCTCCGGGGGGGAGGACCGGCCAGTTTTATCCCAAATGCTACGTAACTAAATTCAATTATAGAGTCAATGATGCTCCTTACAGGAACCACGAAAAATATGCCGGGTTGGTTTTAGGCGAGAAAGCACCTATCGTGGTAATTTATACCCGCAAGGACGAACCATTCCGTCAGTACAAGGTTGAACTCCAAGCGGGGGAAATATTTTCCTTCGATAAATGATCCAATAATTGAGTTTTGTAACTTGGTCACGTATAATTCTCCCCCAACAATCCACGTGACCTTTTTCCGGTGAGAGGCCTACGTCACCCTCCCTCCCTCCACCGCTCGGCCTTGCCGATCGGTAGACAGCATGGCGCCCGTCGCCCGCCGCTGAGAGAGGCCCTAGCGCCGGGGGTATCCCTTCCTCGGCCTCGGGCCGAGGAAG